>CM050411.1:37259674-37509035 GCA_027580255.1 Therioaphis trifolii
AACACTGCACACGAGTGAAGTGGTCGACTGAAAACGTCGGCGCGAGTTAATGAACATTTTATCTCGTTGTGTGTCTAATGTAATTTTTTCCATATTTGTTCACAGCGTGGGTCTGACGAGATGGTTACGTCACCAGGGGTCGAAGGAGGACCAGTGAGCAACGGAGACACGATGGGAACTAATCATGTGGACAACAATAACGACGCGAAGAAGGTAAAGTCGCCATAATTGTTTTTTTCTCTTCGCCATGCCCGGCGCGACACGTGCGTCCGGCCCGGAACTCGCTAACAAGTCGACGTACAGTTAAGACCGTTGCTGCGCGTGCGAATGTTATACGCGTGCTCGCTCGAGTTCGCAATTTTCCACGGACGCGTCTCGCGTCGTAATTTGCGGTTTTGATCTCGAAACTTTTTTTCCTGGTTTATTATTATTTTTATAGTTATTATATTTTTATCAACATTTGAAATGCGTGCAAACTTAAACCTTTCAATGGAAAATCGCTACGGATGATTGACAAATACGCCAGTAACTTTTAGTGTAAAAAAAAAAATAAGAAATAAAAAAAGAAAAAGAATCCTTGTTTTTTAAACAGAGATTGGAGCAGACGTTGCCCTTATTTTGCGTTTAAGATAATATTGTTTAAGAAAATCTCCTGTCAGGAATATTCCGTTTGTGAAATGCAATTTTTTCCAAACCCCATTTCTTGTACATATTTGTTTAGGTTATGTTGCGTCTGGGGTCGATTCAAAAAAATACTTATCATAGTTCATCGTACATTCGTACGCCGCCCGACATGTTTTCGAATAATATTTTATTTTTCTACCTATTGGGGTTCTATTGAAACGTGGAAAGGTTCACATCGCGTTGGTTAATTTTTTTTTATTTCGATTCATCATTATGACTGAATATTTCGGAACAAATAGAAATCATACATAAATATTTTATTTATTTCATTATTATTATTATTATTATTATTTACCGATCGATATCACGATTTTAGTCGAGGAACACCGTACTCGTGTACTTATTATTGATCGGTTTCAGCGAGTGCAATTTCCTCACGTTAACACGAGCGCGGTGACCGCGACCGCGTAGCGATGTTTGTCCGTTCGCATACAAGATCGTTAATTAACCTCCCGGTCTAAATGTGGTGACACGAGGACTTGTACCTGTGACGAGAATTCAACTTCCGGTTGGACACGCGTGATTTGATAACTTGTATGTGTACGTGTGTGCGTTACGTGCGTGTGTTTGTCCGGAAATGGATTGCGCAGGAGCGCTATGATTTTCGCGCATTTCAGCGCGGGAAGTGGATCGAGCGATGTGGCGTTTTTTTTTTTTTTTCTGTTGTAATAAGATAACAGTGCGCAGAGGTGTGTGATCGCACACGTGTCGTGTGTCATGGTTAGCGTCGGCTGGTAGAAAGAGGACACACGCATACGTTGTGAACGTCTTTGTGTATGTAGATTACAGTGATATCGGCGAGCACACTTTAAATATATTTCGTATGTTATTGTCAAACGTATGTTATCGACTTGGTTGACATCAACCGCTGGAGTTGTGGAAACCGAGACGAACCGCTGATCGTCATGACAACATAATTGAAAACATAGGACGTGAAAAATAATAATGATAATAATAATAATAATAGTAATACCAACAATCGAACACTTGTGTTACACGTGGGGAGTGTGGCATATTACCCTTGCATTTTGTTAAAAGTGGTCTTGAACCTGTGCCACACAAATGTGTGTTAACACACATACACACACACACACACACACACACACACACACACACACACACACACACACACACACACACACGCACGCACGCACGCACGCACACGCATGCGCGAGCATTCGCACGCGTTTCGTACACACAAGGAACATTGGTATCGAAAGGTGTCTATCAATCGTTATACGTGTAGTGTTTATAAAGAGGGAAAAGAAGAAAAGAATGCGTGTGGAAAGAAATAGCTAGTGCGGAAAAGATAGTTGTCGGCGTAAAAGGAGAGAGTAAGAAACGCAGGAAAGGCGTCCGAGTTAGGTAAAGGCGTCATAAACAGTATATATAGGCTACGTTTTTAATAACATCGTTTTCCAGTCAGTGTTTAAAATATATTATACTTCTTTATTAAATTTCCTGTACTGAGGCTATAATAATGTTTGAATGTGGTAGTGCCACGCAGTGGGCTGGGATAGAACGTGACGTGGACCCGCCCAAACCGAATTTGATGGTTGAACGCTTTCAGCGTGGAGGTGGATAATATATACATGTATTAAAAAAAAAAAAAGAAGAAGAAGCTCGATATACCCGGTGTTCCGTTCGCTCGTTATACTTCGGGTCTGGCTACGATTTTTCATTTTTAACAGGCGTGAAAAAAATTGCATACGAAATCCGAAATAATGTATATCTTCTCCACACGGCAGTGTTGGTGGTATTCGAGGGCCGCACGTTATTATTACGAGACGTGAAGGATTTATAAATTTCACTTTATGGTTTTTTTTTTCTCTCATTCCTCGGCTTCTCTTTTTCATTTTTTTTTTTTTTTTTTTTTTTGTATCCCACCGCGTATTGTATAGTAATCGCTTACCGCGCGTCGTAGGCGTCTTGCTCTGCTGCGGCCTATTTACCGGCGATTTTAATTCACGGGGGTGGTGGCTGTAATCTCGTTCCCGGAAGTCGACGATGATTGTGTGCATTAGGGTGCGCAGACGATGGCGCTGGAACAATTATTTAATGAGACCGTAGGTACAAAGAAAAATGTGGACAATAATTATACGCTGCCCCGTGTCGCGACAGGGACCGGCGAAAAAGCGAAAGAAAAAGTTCTGCGTCCCCCGTCACTTTCTCGCCCGCGTGTTAAACGTTCTGTATAATTTGAAAGGAGTTCACAGTTGAATTATTTATTACACGGGTGCTCACTTGTATAACGTAAGTAGAGAACACCCCCGGCAGTTGAAGTGCGTGTGTCGGTGTCGGCAGCGGAGGGTCGTGGTTTTAAGACGTAAAGTTTCGGCAGACATTAGGTCACTGGAGAGGAGTTTGAAAGCATTGTGATGGTAATATAACCGAGATAATTGGAACGCGAGAGACAGTTGTGCCACCACCCCGCGACGAAGCAGAAGAAGAAGAATTGTAGTACCCCTCTCTCGTTACGATATTAATTTGTCTTACTTATATCAATTGATAAAACTCCTCTCGACGTCTTTGGTTTTTGTTTGCTTTGAGGCGTTTTATAGGATAATGTGCGTTTGTTCGATGGAGTTAAAATTAAAAGTCTGTTTAAACAGAAATTCTGTGTTACGTCGTATAACGCTCACCCGATTAACAATAAAGATGTGCGTTTTCTCGAAGCAAATGTTTATCACGCACGCATACGACACACACGTTTGCGTAAACGCCCGTATCAAGATATCTCTTAATTAGTTAAATCTCACTGCTGAAGGTATTTTTCATTGTAGAATTAATTAGTACATTTGGGCGATCAAAAATATTTCCATTGCGGTGTTGTGTTTATTGTAATTTTTTTTCAACATCAATTTTATTCTAACTAATAAAATTTTTTTTTTTTCCGTTTTTTCGTATAGGCTTATGCACTATATTATTCTCCATTCGAACATTGGTATTTTTCATAGTTGTATTCATTGATCCGTAAGGATTTAAACTTTTTTGAATTCGTATATTTTTTCTCTATGACCATTGCAGTCTTATTTCTAATTAATTAATTTATATTATCCGCCTTTAGAGTGGGGAAGCATACGTGTTTTTGATAGAAACGAGAAATCCCCATGATCATAAAAGTTTTTCTTATCCTCAAACTATAAGCACGAGTAAAAATCTAAAAAGTTTTACATCCAATGTCTGCGTAACGTACCGAGTTGGCTTTATGATGTTAACCCTCAGAAATTCTAAAGATTTTTGAGTTAAAACGAATAGCGCTTGTATACGGCGAATTTGAATTGTACTCGCGCAACGCGAGAGATGAGTTAGTTTGATACGGCACATCTGTTCTCGAATCATGTCGAAACGGAATTCAGTGATTTTCCGTACAATTTAACGTGATAAACGTGTAGTTTGGTTTATCCTGCAGGTTGCGCAGTCTGGAAATCAGTCGACCTCGACGACACGTCGTTCGCCGGGTTCGTTTTAAAAATATCCGTTCTGTGCTTTTTTGCGCACGACGTTTTCCGGAGTTTGTCGAACCTGCGTTAGGCAGGTACGATGGCTCAACCACCCGACGCGTCCCGAATAAAATTATGTTTTAATATCGGATTATACGCGTTTTTAAAATCAAGCGATTCTATACCGACGCCGCGCCGTGAACATCACGAGGACTGATTTCGAACCTGAGTCGTATCGCTCTTGCGTGAAACATTCAACCGTAAATTACGGCACCTTAATTAATGAGAGCAGCGTGTGGGTTTCATATAGGGTGGTCAATCAAATGTTTGATAAGGTCGGTTCTGTGCGTTTGTGCGCGATGAAATCCCTATAACACCTGTATGACGCGGACCGATTTCATCGAGCATCTATATTATAGATCCGAAAGATCTAAATCGGTAAATGTTTCATTCCGGTGTTGGGTGGATCGTCGTCTCCGTCCTTTGAGCGGTTCCATGCGCTTAAACGCCGCCTGTTTGTGAAAGTCTATGAGGTGTAAAATCTTGTGTTGTTTATGTTGTGTGTTTCATTTGGTGTTCCCCATGGGACCAGTATATCTCAGTCGCTCTTCTCGACGTTCGTTAATGGTGTTATAAATGTAGTTATCTGTCATTACGCTGCTCTCTTCTTGAAAATGTTCATAAGTGTAAAAAAATTAATAATGAAAAATGCCTCGAATTATTGAATGCTTAAAAGTGGTCTCTTTATGTCATATGTCTACTTTTTTATCAACCCTAAACACGGAAACATAAAAACCGGCATTCAATACCTTTTTTTTTTTTTAGTTGTACTGCCCGTTTGCAAACATTATTGACATTAATTTAATAACCATATCAAAATTAAGTAGAAATAAACAATTATAGATTTTATGTAATTATTGCAATTAAAAATGTTAAGCAATTTTGATATTAAAACCAATATTATCAAGTGATAATGCCATATTGTCCTTAAATGTTGTTTGTTGTTAATTATAATATACCTTTTAAACGTACCACAAACGTGTTAAATAGTTTTTAGTTTTGGTTTTTAAATTAACACGTGTTGCCCGCATAATTAGTTCGCTCTTTATTTTGTATAGTGCCTTGAATAAATTTATTCTTTTTGTGGAACTCATTGGCCCGTATGATTACTTTTATAGACTACCTTTGATTTAAAAAAAAACTTTATCAAATAATTATAATCATTATGCGTCAAATATGATTTAAAATACTCTGTAATTAAATTAAGGGTTTCCTTTCACCTCGGTGTATCGGTTTACTTTTCGAATATTATTAAGCCTATTCTCGTGTTTTGATACAAAATCTAAATTGTCCATCCGTAAAATATTTTAAAACATAATTATTTTTAATAACCTTCGTTAATTGCGACTCTGGTAGAAGTCGAGAAATTTGATCTCTCGTTTTTGTATGAAAATATTTAAGAAACAAATAACAAAGATCAGAGTGTTGTTAAGTTGAAAGTATGAATCACGTTGGAAAAATTACTCTTGCCCGACATTGTAAATTAAGCCATTAAAAAAAGAGATCATAAGTAGGCTTATAAACTGGTATAAAAGAAACTTAAATTAATTTTGATATTCGAACGAAACTTTTAAACCCTGGGCGGTTTACGTGTCTGCACGCGGACTGACGCCCGGTAAGACATTGTTCATAACAAAGCGTCCGAAAACTTTAATAACCAACCGTTCCAGTGCAGTGCCTCGCAAGACCTGATGAATGATGATGGTTCAAATTTGTCAGGGAAAAATGTGTCGTGGTTACGAAACTATGATGTGTTCAATTCACTGCTCTCTATCGTTCATATTGTATGTTAATTTTGAATTATGTTTCGATATTTCAAACGTTGTAATGATCCTTTTGGAATTGCGTATTATTTATGTATACAAATATCTCGTCTGAGTTGTTTACACAAAATGTGACATTTTAATATTGTTTACAACAAAAATTAAGACTATTCGTCCATAAGTATTTCGTACAATCGTTACACCCACGTTAAAGTTTGTTCGATGTATAGTTTTCAAATCACACTTTTTACTCGTCTACGTAGAGTCACATTGAATATCGTCCACCCGTTTAATTTTAAAATATAAACAATCGAACATTAATTCGTTACAGGAGATAGTAGTTTGGTACTCGGAAAACATTTTTTTTTAGTATTTAAATATGTATATTCCGTTTAGTATTTTCTTCTGATATTTTTACTTTAATACGTTTTGCGTTTTACTCTACGTTTTGTGTGACTTAGATGCTTTTCGTATTATATCTGTTTGTGTATATGTCACAGGTATTGGACAGGTATATAAAAAATTTAGACGTTTTATACAAAGCCCATTGTTATGCACATCGGCCATTAATTTGGAGCAACTAAAAAAGGAAAAATTCTCATGTATACGTATATTTGTTGTAATACTTTAAAAACATTCAAATAAAATAGTTTCCAGACCTTACACTACATCAGTGGTTCTCAACCTTTTTAAATTTATGTCACCCTCATCCACGAGAACCCAATACTACGTTTCCTTAACATCAAAATAATAATAATATGAAATACAAGTGCTATAAAAAAAAAAAAAGCCGATAAGATAATGGTGGTGGAAGTTCGTCCTTCGTCGCTTCGCTCCTCGGACAAGATAATGGTGAGGAGTGTATAGCACTTTCTATCATGGGATCACCTGGTTTACGATAGTTTAGTTGTATGGTACTTTACATTTGAATGCAATGATAAATCATTGTAAGTTAAGTACAGGATACAGTAGTTGGGTGGGATACACGAGATGCATTGCTAGATTAGGCATTATTGGATAGATTTTGGAATTATTTTATATTATAAAAAAAAAAACGATTCTGAACGAAGATGAAGATGTCAGCCTTAAATTGTAATATATATTTTATTTTAATATCCTAGATTGGGTTAAATTTACATTTGTCTATTCATGTGACTTCTGCTCGTGAGCATTGGACAAACCAGGATGTCCATAGATAGGGCGTAGGTAAATACCATATTATTTGCCTAAATGCACTATCGTGACGGCACCACCCGACCCCGCCGTCCATATATGCTGAATGCTCCGTGGCTACGTCTATTTAAATATTAATAATTAATAATAATATATAAAATCCGCATGTTTATGGAACTGATACACACATTAAAATAACTGGAAATTGGAAGTTAGTAACGTTCTATTCAACCATGTAAAGGTACGTTATACACCTTGTGTTTACAATCTACCAATATTTTGTATAGAACAGCTGTCAGCTACTGATTATATTATAATAAACTTAATCTATTTAATTATCTTTATCAGCTGTGATATTACATAATATTTTCATTTCTTATCTTTGAATACAAAAATTTTTATACATTTTCAACTACAAAATAATTTGCAAATATTCGTGATTTTGACAAATTTTGTCGATTTTTGAACTTCAACTGCTTATAAAAAAAAATTGTGCCTATGTATTTGAATAATTTTTGAATCACTCTTAGATCAACTTATTCAAAACCTTCTATTAAATTTTCAAGCGATTTGGTAGGGCCAAAAAATTGTTATCGACTTTTATAAAAAAAAATCTAAGAAAAATCGAATTATTCAAATGCCTATAAATAGCTAAAAAATAAACGAAATATTTTGAAAATACAACTATGTAAAGAAAATGCCTATTTAAACATTTTGTAAAAGTTTTAAGTTTCTACGACCTATACTTTTTGAATAAGAACAAATATCAAAAATCAATGATGCCTAAATTGTTATTTTACGCGATTATGTGAAAAAATTGTAATTTCAAACACTCATAAAAACTTTTGATTTTATTCCAGTGCAAATTTTTTTACAGATAATTGAAGGAAAACGTATGTCAAACTTTGTACCGAATTTACAATTCTTAGTTTTGAATACTTAAAATTTTATGAATTTTCAACTGCAAAATACATAGCAAATATACATGATTTTGACGAATTTTGTCAATATTAGCACTTATAAACGCTTATAAAAAAATTTTGTGCCTATGTATTTTTATAATTTTTGAATGGGAGTTAGAACAACTTATGTGGACCCTTCTATTAAATTTTCAAGTATTTCGTCCGAGCTACATTTTTTTTATCAACATTTATAAAAAAAAAAATAAAAAAAATCGAATATTTCAAATGCCTATAAATTGATTAAAAATGAGTGAAATCTTTTGAAAATAAAATTGTATAAAGAAAATGCCAATATAAACAACTGATAAAATTTTCAAGTTTCTACAACTTATACTTTTTGAAAAAAAAGACAATTAGCAAAAATCGTTTGAGGCTAAACCGTTGTTTAACGTGTTTTTGTAAAAATTTAAATTTCAAACACTCATAAAATTTTTTTGTCTGAATCCGGTAGAGTTTTTTTTGCAGATAATTGAAGAAAAACTAATGAAAAACCTTGTACCAAATTTTCAAAACTTAGTTATAAAAGAAAAAAATTTTACGATTTTTCAACAACAAAATTATTTGCAAATTTTCGCAATTTTTACATATTTCGTATAAATTGGAACTTTGAGCACTTATAAAAAAAAATTGTGACTTACGATTTTGGATTTTTTTTTATCAGTTATGGAACAACTTATAAGAAACCTTGTATTAAATTTTCAAGATTTTCTGGCAAAAAAAAAAAATTTTATCGTTATTTTAAAAAAAAATACTTAAAAAAATTGAAAATTTCAATTGTCTATAATTAGCTCAATAAAAGTCAAAAGTGTTCAAAAATTTTACCACGTATAGATGATTTCAATATAAACATTTGGTGAAAATTTCAAGTATCTACAATTTTTGGTTTTTGAGTAACGGCTAAATAAAAAAATCGATTTCGTCGAAAACGGGTTTTGCACAAAAAGTACCGGTTTTTCCTCATTTTTTGTTTGTTTTTCCAGTGGCATTTGAAAACTTTTGGGAATTTTCACTTGTGACCTCTCTAAGGTACCTCCGATATTCGTTTTGCCACCGAAAACATACCCTGAAGTTCAAAATTGAAGCATTATTTCGAGTAGTTATGGTGTACACAGACACAAAAACAAAAAAAAAAACAAAAAAAAAAAAAAAAAAAAAAAAAAAAAAACAAAAAAAAAAAAAAAACACACATCATAGTAAAATCAATACATTCTTCACTTCGTTCAGAATCTAAAAAAATACAGAACGCAGAAAAATAATAACTACACATTTTATTTTTATTTTAGTGTTCAATAAACATTGAAATTTTAAATTTAAAAAAATACTTAAGGTTATTGAAAATTTATAATAATTGTATAAAATATAAAATCTAAAAAATAATGAGAAATTTGACCTTGATAATTTTTACGTAGTTCTGGAATTCGAGGGTTGATGGTTGAAAGAGCGAATCTCATATCGTCTTCTAGTGTTGTTTTTGTGAGACGTTGGCGTTTTTTTGATTTGATATTCGTGAGCGCGCTGAATCCATGTTCACATATACAGGACGTTGAAAATTGAAGTAGCACTTCAATAGTTTTCGTCGAAAGTCAAGGGTATTCAACGTGGAGACTCACCCAAAAGCTGTTGAGCGAGACTTCTTTAAATTTTAGTTGGAGCGTACGGTCGTTCTTTAGTTCCACAGCTTCCTGCTGTAATTCACAGTCATCCGTTTGCACCAAGGAAGTAAATGGGTTGCGAACCCAGTCATGCTGTTCCACGTTAAAGTCTGGGAAATAATATTTCAATAACATTTAAAAGGCCTGCAGGTGACTTCTTATGGTACCCAGAACTTCAGGATTGAAGTTTTCTTGACCCGTAAATAGCAGTGTTCCCTTGATCTAAGTTTGTACACCACACGGATATTTTTTTCCTGAAAGGCTGAAAGTTTGTCGGTGGAAGTTAATACATTTTCTAATGGCCCTTGTAAACTAGAATTAACCAGGTTAAGATGCTGAAAATGTCAGCCAAGTACGCAAATTTTGATATCCAATCGTGGTTTTCCAAAAAAAAACTTACAAATTCTTCATTCTCTTCTTCCGTGAAAAACAGAAAAATTTTCTTTTTGAATTCGTAGAGACGTGCTAAGACTTTTCATCTTGATAACCGACTCAATTTGATATGATACAACAAATTTGTAAAACCAGCATCCTTAGAATTACAAATTCTGGGCAAAAATCCTACTTTTCAGGGGCTTTACTTTAATGTAATTGATAACAGCATTAATCGAAATAGAATTGAGTTTACTACCCAGCGTTTTTGTCATCAGTGCTTCCCTGTGGATGAAACAGTGAGTCTTAACGATAAATGGGTTTATTATTTTAGCGAGTGTAACAATCCCTTTGATACTCCCGGTCATACTTGGAGCTGCATCAGTGCAAATTCCTACACAGTCACTCCATGATATGCCGTGGTTTTCAAAAAAAATATAATGATTTTTTCAAAAATATCTTTGCCTCTTGTACTTGTTTTTAACTCTTTCATACACAACAACTGGTTCATAATATCATAACCATCAACAAAACGAACAAATCCTATTATGTAGCATAGCATTTTCCGTCGTTAACAACTAGTCAACTTGAAGTGTGAACCGACAAATTTTCAAATTTTCTATGGTGTGTTTTTTTATATCTCTATATCTAATTTTGAGTAACAATTATGTAGTGACTACATAAATGTTATTATATTGTGATCTCTCGTGATTAGATGGTTTTTCATTTTATAAATGCGAATTATTATTTTATCACGAAAGTAATTTGAATGGTTAGACTTTTTCAAATGATTTGAAACAGTACGTTAATTACATACTTAAAAACGTTGTCGAGTACTCCTAATAACTTTTTATTTGGAAAATGTTCGAAAACGCTTCATTACAACTGTACATTTGAGTTGTTATGAACAAAAATCGAACATATTTGTTTAAGAGATCCGGAAGCTCGCGCGATTCGAGTATTACCATAAAACCAACTGTCGATAAGTAAACAACAGTATAGGCCGTCTCGTTGTATGTAGTTAATGTTTCCCGTAGCGGGTTCGAAGTAAATCATATTTCGTTTAGAATAGACCACTTGAGAGACAGCCAAATACGTACCATGAGCAATTTCCACTTTGTCCGTGACGTTTTACGTACAATATGACATCAAACGTGCAATATTGATTGGTGATGACATGAAACGAAAACGAACACATTCCGCCGTGAAACGGTTTGTTTGTATTAAGGTCCCGTCACTGTGTAATGTGCATTCGACACCGTACACGCTGTGTTCAACGCGCGTGGGCAATAATTGAAATTCAGCCCCAAAGTGGAAATGCGAATTTTCGGGTTATCTGCGACGGAACATGAAATCACTATCGCTTTACTCGTCCGGTTATCCAAACGACCGCACACGGCCGACTTATACGGTCTGCGCGGTGTAATGAATTTCCCCATTTTTCTCCCGGGGTCAAATGCGGTGAATAACGGCGGCGTGGTGTGGACTAGGGGCCGCAAATCCAATTCGGCACGTCTGCGGTCCGGGCGTGTGCGTGCAGCTGCCATGCGCGTCCCCCCGAAATCGTCATGCCGACCCTCCTCTTTTGACCGGCGTTTGTTTTTCTGTGCAGGTCAAACTAGACAAAACCGCCAACAACAAGCCGTCCCGGGTGATACACATACGCAACATACCCAACGAGGTCACAGAGGCCGAAGTCATACATTTGGGCATACCGTTCGGAAAAGTCACCAACGTGCTCGTACTCAAAGGCAAAAACCAGGTAAGATACTGTTTGTTACAAAAATGACGCGCGTATCGTTTCGGCGTCGTGCGTTTCGTCGCTGGTGGCGGGCTTTTAGCGAGAGAGCGGTAAGGATAATCCGGGAGAATTTTTTCACTCTTCGATCTCGCAGAACGAGTTTTCGATCGTGATTTTCCGGCTCTGACGGACTCGTGTTAAGAGTGTTAAACCGTCGAATCTTTTAGATCGAGATATACATAGCTTCCCAATACGCATTGTAAAGACAAAACTCTTTTAACACTTGACGCCTTGACTCGTCATTAGTCCTAGTCTAGTTTTCGTCGTTATTTCCGGAATTAAAGAGTTGTTTTCTACATCTCGATTGGTTTTATTTCATTAAAATGTTATTCCTCGTCTAGACGTTTTTCTCGTATTGATATCCACCCACCTTACCGTGGAAAACGCCGCACTACGTAAAATTACCATCATTCATTATTTATAGCGACGTCCCACAAAATCCTAAAACGTTATAATTGAAAATAAAAAAATAAAAAACAACCATCGCGTTTATACTTTCCAATGATTGTTTTTTCTCGCTTTGTCCATTGCATCCGTGCCGTTCGAAAAATCGTTTCAGGAACCGAGCATTGGTCGTCTGATAAAACGCCTGGCCGCAATATAAATTTCTCCGTTGTTGCAGCGACTGCGTAATAATAATAATAATAATAATAATAATAACACGCGGCCGCTGCGGTTCTCGAACGCGTTTTTTCTTATATTTTCGCGCTCTCGATTCAATTTCCTCTTTCAGTGGCAGTTGTACGTGCTTGTCGTGCATACGCTGAAATTTAATGAAAGATTAACGACCCGCACGCGCATTTCTCACGGTGTTGACATTCACGGTGGCGTTGCACCCTTTTAAATTGATCACACCCGTGTGTATGTGTATATAGGCATTTTACAGAAGGGTGCGTGTGCGTGTGCGGTGAGGATACACAGTGTGTCACGACACGTTCACTCTGCGCCGCGTCGTCGGCGAAAAATAAAATAAATAATAATTACATTTTATTTCCCCGTGCATGTACTCGCGTGCGCACGCCGAACGGCGGTAGTGTAGTATAGTAGTGTTAGTGCTACTCGTCGGTGGCGACGGTAGGGGAAAAAAGGTGACAAGATAAATGCGAGATTGTAGGAAATCACGATATTTCTCCCTCTTTCTTATTTCCCTTATCCTCACCGCCATCACCACTCATCTCATGTCGCCGCCACCGTCCAAACGTTTATTCTCGGTTCGCGTTCTTTTCCCTCTACTTTGACCCTGATGTATCACAAAGAACATACGCACACGATGCATGGGTAAATAGAAGTATTGTAGCGGAAGTGGAGGAGGTGAATAAAATAAAATAAAAATACCCCTTGTTTCGACAGTCTTTATTTTCCACAGCCGGAGCCCAGTCGACCGGAATAATATAACTTCTAGGCTGTAAATCCTCCTCGGTGTGCTCTCGACATCTGACGTATTGAGGAACAGTTTTCCCTCGAGTGCGCGTATCTATAATATGTATATATATGCACAGACATAAGTGTGTATATGTGTATGCACGTGTGTGTGTGTATTGTGATTGTGATTGTGTGTGTGTGTGTGTGTGTGTGTGTGTGTGTGTGTGTGTGTGTGTGTGTGTGTGTGTGTGTGTGTGTGTGTGTGTGTGTGTATTTGTTGGCGAGAACAAAAAAAAAAAATAATAATAATAATAAATAAATAAATAAATAAAAAAATTGAGAAACGCCTTGAGCCGCCGTGCCCTTGCCTTTCGTGCATCATTTTTTCTACTGTTGCATCTGTTATATGGGATCTTACGGTTTAGTCATGTGTGTTTGATGTGTATTTATCTGGAGACGAAAAAAAACGAAATCTATAAAGATATTATTACGTATATATTCATTCGTTCTCAAAACGGTTAAGATCAATAATATTTCCAACGCGATCATACACGAATCTTCTTTTTTAAATAAAATTTCATATTCCGATGGTCGCAGTTTCGTCATAAGTCTATATGCACAAACGAAATTCGATCTAAATTGTGATACGCGCGCTGAAGACTAAAATCGAGATTATCACCCGTGACGAGTCACACACGTTTTACCGAGAAACTCAATTATTATATTGTGCGTGCGATTATCGTGTATTAGATTACGGTATTGTGTTCGTTCCGTCGGTTTCGGTCGAAGACGCGTGACGTTGCCGGTATGACAACACCAACTCGCGTCGCTCTAACCTATCTATAGCCGTCTGCGCACATATGGTCCCTTTTTACGATTCGCCTACGACTTGTTTACGCGTTCATTATACAATCATTTCTCCAGTGATCTTTGTCCGTTTTTGGACCACAACCAAACAGACAGGTCCAGTTCTCGGTCTCGTCATTATGATAAATCAGTTGGTACTGTTTTTCCGGGAATCACTGCTCGTTTTCGCAATGTTCAAACGTTTGTGTTTTGTTTGTTTACGTCTTGAACATAAAAATCGTCGATCTCTAAGGCGGCTTACACTCGTGTATCATGATCGCGCACGTCGACTGGGCTCCCGATACGTTTATGAGTGCGTGTACGTAAAACATTAATGACTCGTAGGCCGCGTGTATTCGACTAATCGTCCGGACGACGTATCGGACGGGAGTAAGGGGGTAACGACCGGCGACCCCGACTTTCTGCCGGCCGTTCCGGGTCGTTATCGTTTCGGACGTATGCAAATAATCGCGATTATCCCTCGACCACGGGGGCGCGCGGTCGCACGCGCCCGCGTTGGCTGTTATTGTTACGTAGTCGATGGGTTTTCTCGCGAAACTCCGGCGAACGCCGCCACGCCCGTCGAATAATAATCATTTAAAACGTTCCACGGGGCCTCGGCAGCTGAGGAGAAACCATACGGGTTCGGCTTGTAATTAATAGGCGCGCGCGCACATGTTCAATTCACCGTGCGATCGTAATAATTAGTCTGTTCGCAAAGTAGCGGAGAAATCGCACAGCACAAAAGCCCTGTCCCCCGTGCCTCCGGTCCTTGCCCGCGAGACGACGACAACGACGAAAGGCTTCGGTCTGGGAAAATTAATATTTTTTTCTCGGAACTGTGTGTGCGAGTATGTCGCGTGTAGGTACATTATGTAATAAAGTCATGGCGTTTTTTCCGACCCCGTTGATTTTCACCGGTATTTTCCGACCTCTTTTTACTCTACGCTCCATTTGTAGACTTTCAATAATCTCATGTCTTCCTCCAGATTAATTTTAATTAAAAAAAGTATGAAAGTTGACCCTTTTTTCTTGAATAAGTAAAAATAAAATTTTAAATTTGAAGACTTTTCTTTCCCGTTTTAATGAGCAGTGGTATTGACTCTTTGTTTGAGTATTTGAAGTAGTATGATTAAACAACATACTTTATTTATTCGTATAAATAAGTCAGTAAAAATCGTAAAAGAACTTTGAAGTTTTCGTTCGAAACGTTTGGCTAAATGGATCGTCGTCCAACCCGTCCAAAGAGCTTTAGGTGTTAGTTTTAACAATTTTCAATACCCAGTTATACGGGTCGTTATTCATTCCTCCTCCCCTCCTCCCCGTTTGTGTTAAATCGAACCCGGCGCGGCGGCGTGTCTCCCAGGTCGGGAATCACTACTTTTCGTACACAACGTATTATTACGTCGTCAAGAACCAGCCGTCGTGTGTGGAACGCGTGTACGCGTCGATTCTATTGAAAACCAAATTATTATCAATTCCCCCTGTCCCCGAGGTGAGTTCGGCGGCAGACTAACCTGTCCGACGGGGTGGGCGGAAATACGTGTGCGACGGGCGCTCGAAAAGTATACCGGGTCGTCCGGGTCAACGTTTAAAACGTCGTTGTTAACTTGACGTCGCGCGAACCGTACACTACGACGCGTATTCCGGTTCGCCGTCATTTTTCCACGACATCGGAGCCGGAACGTCTGACAAATAACGGAAAGGGATGAAAACGAATAAAGCTCATTATAGACGTTATCGATTTGCTTACATTGTGCGTGCGTGCGTGCGTGCGTGTGCGTGTGCGTGTGTGTGTGTGTGTGTGTGTGTGTGTGTGTGTGTGTGTGTGTGTGTGTGTGTACACGTTTGTCCGTTAAGGTGGGAGCGGTGGCTTTGCTAACGATGTCTTCTCAGCTGGGGTTCTCGTTAAAGGATTATACCTCTGTATGTATACCGGTATATTTCGCTTGTAAGACGTTCTCTAGGAAAAATAAAATACATTTTAAAACCGTCGTGATGGAACATTTTGTAATTTTGTAAGGTAGTAAAAAAACGGTGAACACTTTTTTAAGAAAAACATTTTATTTTTTGAGCGTTTGCAATAATTCAAAAACAATGTCTGATTTTGAATACGTTTGAAATAGTGAATGTGCGTTTTCAAATCGCTTAAACGTGAAAAGAAAACCTTCACTCTGCGTTTCTCATGCGTATACGTGTGTGTGCGTGTGTAGTGTTCGTGTCATGCACAACGGCAATGGCGTACCTGTTGGGTGTATTTTAAATCTCAAACATCATAAGTTCTGTAAAGTTATTTCAGTTTTTGTACATCATTACGCGGTACAAAGTACAAACCCGGAACTGCAAAACTATTCAACCATATTCACCGAAAGCCTTGAGTTTATTTTAAGTTTGACGGTCATAAGAGGCAGCAGTAAGCGGCAGCAACCATTGTCGGGGTCTCGCGTGTGCCGTCGTAACGCCGGAGGGGTGAAAAAAACATTGCAGCGTCATCATCGGTAAAGTTTCAAACGGTGTCTTTGTCGTAATGAGAACGTATACCTGCGTCTGGTTTTTATACGTCTTTTCGAAATTTCGGACGAAAACGTTTTACGACCTTCCGTCGTTGTGTTTAGTGCTCCTCGCAAGAACACGCGCAAGACGCTGCTCCGGCAACGCATGTCAAATTAACCTTTCCTCTGCCCGCCGCCGTGGCGCTTGACGTGTGTGCTACCCGCGTAAAGGACGCGCACGTACAACGTATTTGTCCTCTCCGTGCACAAAATCCAATTTTATTTTATTTCCACGGGGCGCGGATTTTATTATTATTATTTTCTTCGTTTTTTTTCTTGTCATTATTATACCGCCCGGCAGTTGACAATATGTATGGAAAAGTATTTCGTTACGAGCATACGGCGAAAGCGGCCGTCATCGGTTGAATGAAAAAAGTTTAGAGGTCTGCACAACAACCGGGGAGGGGGAAGGACAGTTTTCAATTTTACGTTCACAATAGAGATCGTTTTTCGCGCCGCGGGCCACTTTTCAACCTAAGCTGCTGTAACGTCCTCTGATACCAGTCGAGTGTGTACGTGTAAACGTGTGTGTGTGTGTGTGTGTATTGCGGACGTTGTCTTGGCTATTGTAAGTACACACTACACGCACGCGCGCGCACACACTTTTGGGGCAACTCGAGTCCGAAATTCCTTTATGTCGAATTCCGCCGAGACCCTTTTGTGCGCGCTAAGTGGAGTGGCGATGTTCCATCATCGTTTAAGGCGATTGGAAAATTTGTCAGTCTTTTTTCTTCATGTGTGTGGCCCGCGGTCTCCGCTCGTGGCCAACAATATCCGCGCGTGTGGGGCGGACGTGTCTTCTGGTCCATTATTTTTTCCTAGACTTCTTTTCGGCCGATTAGTTTCGCTTCTCTCCCCGGATACGTGAACTGACAGCGACGCCGTGCTCCCCGGAAACGCGGCGCTCGGAAATTATGTCTACAGTCGTTTGTACCGTCGGACCTGACCTCGGCGGCCTACGAAAATCGTATAATACGCGTACGTCGGGTTTTCACCGGAGAATATTCGCCGTACGAAAAACAATGGTTTGAAATATCGTGCGCTTTGTTTTCTCCTCCGTGGCGTCGTAAACACAATACTTTTATCATCATGAACAAATTTAACATCATTTTTCAAGTTGATTTTTCTTTTTTTCCCCACTTTTATTTCCACCCGCAATTTTAGACGGTTAAAATATGCACGGCGCTTTAGACGAACACGCGTTCTTGTATAATACATATTTATGGTTGCGCGGTGACGCGCTAATTAGAACGCTCTGCGACTCCAGTTCAGCAACAAATGTCTCGTGTAAAATATTGTCGCAGATAAAATATAGCTTGCGTGAAAGAAATCATGACTGTTTCATTTTAGATTTCTCGTCGATTCCGGTTGATTTTTCGTTGATGACAGTCAGTCGTGAATGTGTACGAACATTTATAATGCACTTGTTTATATCTATTTTCTGGGCATAAACACCGTATGAAAAGGCCATCTGCAAAAAGCTCTTTTGCACACGAGCTAGTAGTTCCATTGAGTGTGAAAGCTGCATTCTCACAGGAGGAGGGAGAAAAGAGAGAGAGAGAGAGAGAGAGAGAGAGAGAGAGAGAGAGAGCAAAATAGGTTTTCGTAAAACTGATGGGCAACGCTCTGTGGCTGTGCTATCGCCTCCACCGCCCCTGACATCGTGTGTGCGTGCCTCCGGGCCAAATGTAAGAAATTCGATTAAATCCCCTCGTCCGTGCTCTCTCCTCGTTGCGAACGTTTCACCTTTTATACTCTGCCTCTTTCTCTCCCGGTTCCATTCTCCCTCTCCCACCCTATATCCCCCCCTCTCTCTATTTCTCTCTTTCTCTCGCTTCGCTCCGACCCCTCCCGTTCTTTTCTCTATCCTCGTAAAAGGACGACAAAGTGGAGTGTGAGGGAGGGGAACATCCCTAATTGTGTTTGACATAATTAATGTGCGCGCGACAGGTACGTAAACAAAACCACTCTACCTCCGCCAACTCGGTCGCAACCACTCCCCCCCCCCAGTCGTCAATACGCGCGTGAGTACCTATGAAATAATTGAATACGAAAACATTCATGTACAGAAACCAAACACTGCTAAATGCTGAAAATAACGTTACGTTATCGTTTGCGATTTAACCGGCCAAATGAACCATAAATGTGCGTACATAGTCGCGGGCGGTACGAGTGTGTTTGTATATTATGTTTATGCGAACGTGTGAGCAATCTTTGTCACTATATATCGTGCGCGGAATAATATGTCAACGAATGAGCCGTTTTGAGTTAACAATTCGAAATAATTTAATGATCCATCTCTAAACGTTGCGAGTGCTTCGAAGGAAAGACTAGTGGATAAAATTATTTCAATCGAATTTCATTACTATTATAAAAAAAAAAAAAAAATGTTAAAATTTCTAGTATAAATATTTAAGCTTAATAAACACTATGACATATAAGTGATTGTCAATCGGTTTAAAATACAAAACCATCGACGTGTTAAAATATAATTTTGTTTTTGTTTTTGTTTTTTGTTTTTATTATTATTATTATTATTCAGAACACATTAGCTTACAATCAATTTCTTCAGGTCGTGCTTTTTTAGAGACAATGGCCCAACGCATACGTATGTGTGTGATGAATATAAAGAAAGACAATAACGATCGATGTAACATAATATATTATTAACATACAAACACTGAAGACAGACAGGGTGGGCTAAAGGTCCTTGGGGGCTGTCAGAATTTGACTTTGATTTTTAGCAAACATGTCGTAGCCAAAAATATAGTTGCGGAAAGGCGATGACTATTGGGAAAAGTCCTGAATAAACTATGACGGTTTAAATATAACCGCTACCTAGATGTTGGTATAGAGTTCATAGCGCCAGTGGGTGTACAAAGAATATAAGTAATGTCAAGTCATCACACGACATCGATGTGGATATGACAACATTTGAAAAGTACTCCTATTGTGTGTGTGTGTGTGTGTGTGTGTGTGTGTGTGTGCGTGTGCATGTGGTGCGCACGCGCACACGCACCTATGCTCGTGTGTTTTGGTGTTTTGTTTGCTCGGCCGATAAAATTTAAATTATAGAGACCCGCGTTTGGTTTCTTTTTAAATATTTATAGTCCAAATAATGGGGTTGTGTATCTCCCCTCGCCCCGTCACTCGTAACCCTAGAACCCGCTCACACGCGTTCGATCGTTCTTTTATGATTGTTTTTCTCTATTTTTTTTTTGCACCTCGCCGAGCGCAACAGAGCGTCCCCTCGACGCGTTCCTTATCTGTTTATACAAAACCCCATCAACAGGTATAGGGGGGTGGCATGGTGGTGGCGCAACGACGGTGATGGCAACGGCGTTGATGGTTATCATCGATCGCGTTTGGCAACAGTTTGTCGATTGTTGCTTCGGGTTCTCAGCTCGCGTTTTATGGGAGTTGGTGGTATTATCACAACTCTCCGACAACGATCGACTCTCGTCGTTGCCGAAGCCTTCCCGGAAACCGTCTAGGCAATAGTCGACGTATGTGAATCGTTGTACGCTAATGCACTTAAAATTAATATAAAAAAACTAATTTACCAAAAATAAAAATAAAACTTATTGAAAAACAATACTTTCCGCTCTCTTTTAATTCGTATGAGTGTTGTAAACACATTAGATACTATCCACATTTGAAGACCGAATCGTTGAACTTTCTTCAAGCCACAGCTATGACGTTGAACCCGTCGTCATCCGTGTGTTGAACGCCCGTTTACGGTTTTGAACCTTGAACGGAGCCGCTGATATTTCTTCTAGACAGGCATGCGTTGTCGTCGTTGGCGTCAATACGCGCGAACGATATTTGTGTTTTCACTCAGAAACGTCGTCGCGCGAGAACGACGCGCACGCCCGGCAAACGTTAAATGTTAGTGTTTGTTATTTTTTTAGTTTCGATGGTTATCTAATCGAATTTAAACCCCACGTATATAATAATACGGCGCGTAATACGATCACGTGCTCGCGGGGAAACAGCGCCGAACGTTTTCGTTTCACCACCGTCGTCGACGTGTACCGATGTTTGTTTTCTCGTGTTACGCATTGCCGAACGTAAAAACGCGCTGCTGTTTGTAGGCACCATCAGATATCTCCGCGCACAGAAACGAAACCGAACGCGTAAAGTGCGCAAGAGATCAACTGTGCGTTTCCGACGTCCATCGTTACGGTTTCGTACGAAACGATAAACGTTCAAACGAGGATTTTTTTCCCCTCAAAATTGTATCGGCAGACTTTTAAACTCGATCCGCCCCGTGACGTCATGGCTGCGCACAAACCGTAACGCATCGATCCCCGGCGTCGAGACGTCTGAACTGAACCGAAGTGATCACATACTCTCGGCGAACGTGACTGTGCAAGAGCCGCGTGAAAACGTTTCGAATAATAACGATCCTCGTGAATCTCGCGAGGGCGAGAGACGGGGACGAGAGTTCGGTTCTGTCGGACGAACGGACTTCTTCCCGCGGCGGTGGCGTCTCCGTCGAAACAAACACCTCGCTCGCACGCCGTCGCCCCGGTCCGCCGTCGGAATACGAAAACGGTCATTTGTATCGGACCCCTCCCCCCTGGCCGCCATTTCCCCGACGGTCGTGGCGATTGTTTGTAGCGTGGGTCACGATCCGCACATCAATTCGCTGTCGGTCACGTGCGTGTGTAAAATTTTCAGTCCATCCGTGGGCCGCGTGGGCTCTGCTCCCGTGCAGAAAACTTTTGGTCTCCGCGTTATATAATTATTAAACCCCGACCGAAACTATGGCGGACAATCGCCGCCGCCTTGACTCCGGTCACTTTGTATCACCTGTCCTCCGCCCGAACCGTTCGCCCTCCCCCTCCTTTTCACGTCCCCGGTCGTTTGACGAACAACTACTGTGTGTGCAGAGAGGTCGTTCATTAAACCACGTCGCGGGGAAGAAGCCGTTCTCTGCCCGTTACAGTCGATATCTTTATACGTCTTGCTGTCGTGTACGCCTCGCGCAATTTCCCGAAGTTATCGCGAAAACCACGGCGAATGGATATATTTTTTTTCTTTATGATTTCGTTCTTAATACATTCGTTTGGCCTCGATGTCGTCTGGTGAAACGAGATTCTTCTATAGAAATACCCCGAATACTTATTTGCGAATCTCGGCACTCGCACACTTCAGAATCGTAAAAACTCCATTAATGTTTAACATCATAATGTAAACTTATTTCCGCGGGCAAATGTTTGCATGTCAAATTAATTAAATTCTTCCGAATAATTCATGTATTAGTTGGATAAACCGGATAATAACGTCGGCGAGTAACTACAAACAAACACAGTGATGACAACACGTTGGTGAACCACGATATATTTTTTTTACTTTTCGGATGTTTGTCCTCATTTTTTATACATTTAAAAACGAAAAAATAAAATAAATAAAACAACGTATTATTTCGCCTTCCTGGATCGCTCATAAATAATAAGTAGATATTCCATACTCAGGTCCGTGTATCTTTTTAATAAATATAGCTTCCCTAATTCAATCTTCTTCTTTTAACGTTTTTTTTTTTTTTTTTTTTTTTTTTAAGGCAGCGACGGTACAAGTGTGTGCGCTCTCGCGTGCGCACACACACATACGCCGTGGTATATTCTACATACGTGTATATGATATATATATTTCTTAGTTTCCCTTTTTTTTCGCTCCAAGTATTACTTATATCCTAGACTCTCCGGGATTTGACGTGATGCGGCGAACCCCTTTATAATATCACACCACTGAATCAATTTTCTCCGGAGATAAGTCCTGCCAAATAGAAAACAAGACCACCCATAAGAGAGCGGTGCTACACTGCTCGGTGGATCATGTACTCATTTACCGGTGGCGCAGAAGAGTGTGGCAGCGTGTGGTGTACGCGGATTTGTTTACAAATTGGAATTGGATTTTGATCTACCCGCCCTCCCGTGTTCGCCCCATCTTTTCTCGTCATTGTTCGACCACCGACAACAAGAGTATCACGCTGCAATTCGCCGTGGATATTTTGTATATAAAATTGAATATAGATATACTCGTAGAGAGAGAAAAAAGAGAGGATGAGAGAGGACACCACCAGAAAATAAATAAATAAAGAAATACTGAAATTACCTTTCGGTTAATGCCCAGAACCGGTATAGTCGTGACGATTCGTTTAATTCAGTGCTTATACGCTCCTCGTATGGCGATGACGGACCCTTTTATTTATATTTTTGTTGTTTCTATTTAACTAGCTGTAGTGGGCACTTTGTGTCGCTGTTAAATCCCATAAAACTCTTTCTCGAAAAAGCTGGTGAAAACTTTGCGGCAGTGTGAAGAAAACTTCTGTTCCATTAAGCTTATCTGTCATACGATGGCAAGCGGGTATGGATTAATACGCTGCGCAGAGACGTTTTCCCTGTGTTTTCATAGCTTGTCACGACACGTGCGCTCTTTTCACTTCGCTCTCCGAAAAGGAATCTGCCAGAAATGGTAGACGTACAGCAGGAGTGTTCAGAGTGTTATGGTGACGCTTTCAATTGTTTAAAAAAAAAAAAACCATTTGCCCGGTGGCTCGGAAACGGAATTCTCTCTGAAAAACCGCTAAATAATGAAAAATAAAAAGTCACATTTACGACATTAGAATTTCCATTTTAGACTCAACCGTTCCCTCGAAGATTAAAAAAAAAAAATAATAATTTTAACCATACATATTTTATTATTTTTATAGATTTCTGACTTATCACTCTGTTTTCTACCAATCCTATGTTTGTAAATTTAATGTCGTTTTAGATTCTGAGTTCAAAAAAAAAAAAAGTGCGTACTGATTTTAAAATGTTTTTATATAATGTTTGTACTTAATAATTTTGTTCTACGAATATCTTAATAATCGCTTTAGATTTTTCTGCTATTTTCGCAAAGCTGATTTTTCTGAAGACCTGATAATCGCACCAAAAATTTACAGAAGGATTTTACATCATTTAAAACAAAATTATAGAAGGTATTACAATTAATTATCAACTTTCTTTCGGGATTGTTTTCTGAAACCAACGTTTTTAGATTCTGAACGGAGTGAAGAATGTATTGATTTTACAATGATGTGTGTTTTTTTTTTTTTTATTTTTTTTTTTTTTATTTTTGTGTCTGTCGACACGATTTGGGGCAGTAAAAATGCTTCGATTGCCTTATATAGCAACTTTTCTGAAAGGAAATTGAATCTAGTTGGTACTTTGGGGGGTCAAAAGTTAAAAATTTTCAATATTTTTTTAACGCGCCGGGAAAAACCCTTAAAAAATGAGGGAAAAACGGTATATTTTACGCAAAACCAGTTTTCGACAAAATCAAATTTTTTATTTTGCTATAACTCAAAAACTAATCAATGTAAATACTTGAAATTTTCACCAAATGTTTAGATTAGCGTTCTCTATACACCGTTAAATTTTCAAAGTATTTTGACTTTTATTGAGCTAATTATAGACAATTGAAATTTTCAATTTTTTTAAGTATTTTTTTTTAAAATAACGATAAAATTTTTTTTTTTTGCCAGAAAATCTTGAAAATTTAATACAAGGTTTCTTATAAGTTGTTCCATAACTGATAAAAAAAAATCCAAAATCGTAAGTCACAATTTTTTTTTATAAGTGCTCAAAGTTCCAATTTATACGAAATATGTAAAAATTGCGAAAATTTGCAAATAATTTTGTTGTTGAAAAATCGTAAAATTTTTTTCTTTTATAACTAAGTTTTGAAAATTTGGTACAAGGTTTATCATTAGTTTTTCTTCAATTATCTGCAAAAAAAACTCTACCGGATTCAGACAAAAAAATTTTATGAGTGTTTGAAATTTAAATTTTTACAAAAACACGTTAAACAACGGTTTAGCCTCAAACGATTTTTGCTATTTGTTTTTTTTTCAAAAAGTATAAGTTGTAGAAACTTGAAAATTTTATCAGTTGTTTATATTGTCATTTTCTTTATATAATTTTATTTTCAAAAGATTTCACTCATTTTTAATCAATTTATAGGCATTTGAAATATTCGATTTTTTTTATTTTTTTTTTATAAATGTTGATAAAAAAAATGTAGCTCAGACGAAATACTTGAAAATTTAATAGAAGGGTCCACATAAGTTGTTCTAACTCCCATTCAAAAATTATAAAAATACATAGGCACAAAATTTTTTTATAAGCGTTTATAAGTGCTAATATTGACAAAATTCGTCAAAATCATGTATATTTGCTATGTATTTTGCAGTTGAAAATTCATAAAATTTTAAGTATTCAAAACTAAGAATTGTAAATTCGGTACAAAGTTTGACATACGTTTTCCTTCAATTATCTGTAAAAAAAATTGCACTGGAATAAAATCAAAAATTTTTATGAGTGTTTGAAATTACAATTTTTTCACATAATCGCGTAAAATAACAATTTAGGCATCATTGATTTTTGATATTTGTTCTTATTCAAAAAGTATAGGTCGTAGAAACTTAAAACTTTTACAAAATGTTTAAATAGGCATTTTCTTTACATAGTTGTATTTTCAAAATATTTCGTTTATTTTTTAGCTATTTATAGGCATTTGAATAATTCGATTTTTCTTAGATTTTTTTTTATAAAAGTCGATAACAATTTTTTGGCCCTACCAAATCGCTTGAAAATTTAATAGAAGGTTTTGAATAAGTTGATCTAAGAGTGATTCAAAAATTATTCAAATACATAGGCACAATTTTTTTTTATAAGCAGTTGAAGTTCAAAAATCGACAAAATTTGTCAAAATCACGAATATTTGCAAATTATTTTGTAGTTGAAAATGTATAAAAATTTTTGTATTCAAAGATAAGAAATGAAAATATTATGTAATATCACAGCTGATAAAGATAATTAAATAGATTAAGTTTATTATAATATAATCAGTAGCTGACAGCTGTTCTATACAAAATATTGGTAGATTGTAAACACTAGGTGTATAACGTACCTTTACATATGGTTGAATAGAACGTTACTAACTTCCAATTTCCAGTTATTTTAATGTGTGTATCAGTTCCATAAACATGCGGATTTTATATATTATTATTAATTATTAATATTTAAATAGACGTAGCCACGGAGCATTCAGCATATATGGACGGCGGGGTCGGGTGGTACCGTCACGATAGTGCATTTAGGCAAATAATATGGTATTTACCTACGCCCTATCTATGCACATCCTGGTTTGTCCAATGCTCACGAGCAGAAGTCACATGAATAAACAAATGTAAATTTAACCCAATCTAGGATATTAAAATAAAATATATATTACAATTTAAGGCTGACATCTTCATCTTCGTTCAGAATCGTTTTTTTTTTTATAATATAAAATAATTCCAAAATCTATCCAATAATGCCTAATCTAGCAATGCATCTCGTGTATCCCACCCAACTACTGTATCCTGTACTTAACTTACAATGATTTATCATTGCATTCAAATGTAAAGTACCATACAACTAAACTATCGTAAACCAGGTGATCCCATGATAGAAAGTGCTATACACTCCTCACCATTATCTTGTCCGAGGAGCGAAGCGACGAAGGACGAACTTCCACCACCATTATCTTATCGGCTTTTTATTTTTTTTTATTTTATGAAACGCTTGGTTTTAAAATAATACCATCACCACTACAGTGGATTGAATGAGTTATTCGCAAAAATCGCCCGTTTAAGATGCCTTACACCTACGTGGTCCTATGTATGTTCGGCTTTTTTTTCGTTGTGTTTACACCCTGCAATTTTTAACAATGCATTTCAATACAAAACAATTTTCACAAAGCTTAAACATTCCATCGTCAGTTGTGTGTTTGATTATAGTTCATATTTCCATGAACACTTGTCGCGTATAATAATACAATTTGTTTTGTATCTTCGAGAGAGTAAAAATTGTTTAAAACTATTACAAAATTTGAACACTCGGTCGCCGCCGTGGTCAATGGCACAACAATGAAACATTTAATCGCGTAAATATATTTAGATTTTACGAAATAAATTACCCTGAAATCCTCTTGTTCCAGTTCATGACTAGGTAAGGACCTTTTGTATGGTTTCCAATTAAGTAATGCGTTATCTCCACTACATCTAGTGCCTGAAAACACGCATAACACGTACACATTAATTGTACAACGTATATTAATTGGGTCCGTTCCTTCGTTAAGAGAAGAAGAAAAAAAATGTACAGCGGAATAAGAAGTCATTTTTTTTTTTAATGAAAACGCAGTCATGCTCAAGCGAATTTAAGACAATGTGTAACAGTTAATTATATTTTATAATTCGCAGTATCATAATAATATCTTGACACACATAAAACTATAATCGAGAAAACGTTCCTCTGATTTTCTGAACGTTCTCTCCAAGATAAACACCACTATATATTCGTGGTTTTATTAAACCGCTGTATGTGAAATGAAGTAATCATCAAGTTTTTGAATTACACGTTTGCAGTTGATGTATGTTCGAGTGAAATAATTTCAGTCGGTGTATATGTGTAATGCTTTGGACGTCTGTATTATTTTTGTCGTGATAATAATAATAATAATAATAATAATAATAATAATAATAATAATATTGATATTGAATAATACGGATGAGTATAATATAATAAAACGGACGATTTGTTATTTTATATATAATTTTGAAGTTACGTGTATGTGTAACATTTTTCAATCGATTTTCGGACGTGTTTTCTATAACGGGATTTTTAATACGTTTATGAAATAAGGGAGAAAATATATCAATACAGCAACAATGGTCGTGTGATGGTTATAGTGCGACGCCGATGGTGAAGGTAGAGACGAGGGGCAAGGGTAATAAAACAAACTTTCGACTTCGGGCTGTGGAGAGAACCGCGAGTGTTTGGCGAGATGATAAACGACCCGGCTTTTGTAGCGAATTTTTCCGGCTGCTAAGACGTTCGCCCCGTGAAAGAGAGTATAGGATGTCGGGGCGAGGCGTGAGGGAGAGTTGTCCAAAAAGTTTTGTCACCTTTTGTCAAAACACCGTACTTACGGACAATAGAGGTCGAAGGTACATAAAATCTGAATAGAAAACAGAGAAGGATGCCTTGGTGACGACTATTTATCAAAGAGAAAAAAATACGCCATGGGTACAGTGCACCAGCCGTATATAAGTATATATGTATATATATATATATATATATATATATATATATATATATATATATATATATATATATATATATATATATATATATATATATATATTAAACACATTGTATAGAACGTATTAAATCGACACCGTTTTTTCCCTTACTTTCCAGATTCATCGTATATAATACATAAAAAAAGCATGAAAAAAATTACGATGATGATGATAATAATAATAGTGGTTATAAAATAGCCTCAAATGTAAAAACTGTGTGATCGGAACTACTGGCGAAAAACTGCCTTTTGTATAAAAGCTGGTACCTGTTGTTTGTACCGATAGAAATAACACTCTTGGGAGGAATATTTTCCCTAATAACTTTCGGGGGCGAACGTGGTGTTTCGACACAAGTTGGGGCGTAAAGGATGACTATGTGAGGAATAAGAAGGTACGTGCCAAAGATGAATGATGTCGCTCCCTTTTATTATGTTTTGATAAAAAAAAAAATAATAATAATAAAAAGTTTGTTTATTTATTTATTTATTTTTTTTGGCGTCAGGCGATGATGGAAAATCGCAAAGCAATTTTTGCTGCGGCTTCCGTTTACGATCACGAACGATCGGCGGGCCGTGATGGATATGGCACGCGGAGGGTTGGTGAAAGGATTTTTTATTTCGCCGCAACGACGTGATGCTTTTAGTGCGTTAAACAAACATGGTCTGAAGATTGGGTATTCCGATTAATGCGTCATTGATATGTCGAAAGTATTTTTATTGCATATATATATATATATATATATATATATATGTATGGTTTTTTTAACGAAATACTGTATACGTACTATTTTCAAAAACAAATGAAGCGGATTCGAAATCGAAACTTTTGATTACCTACGTTCCAGTCCAAATCGTATATGGTATCCGTGATGTATTTTCGGAGGAGGTGGTTCAGTGGATAAAATCCCTCTGACGCTACCCTTGTTGTACGTGAATAATAAAAATAATTTTCAAATGCATTCGGCCGTGGTATAATTCACTGGAATGTCGGACGAAAAATTACCATAACGCGAGAATTGAACAATCGTCGAAAATCTGAAATCCCCGGTCCCTGCAGAAACTGATCCTGGATACGTGCCTTTATATTTTCATGTATTTTTAGTTACGGATCGAGGCGAGTCTCGTCGCGATATTATTTATGCGATATTAAATATGTGTTTGTGTGCAGCGCGTGCGTTTGTTTATGTGTGTAAAGTAAGAGTTCCAATTCAATGGAAAATGTTAGAAAATTGAAGAGGGAAAAAATAAGCAAAAAAACCTATTATTCGACATAAAAAAGAAACGACCTTTTTACATGTTTTCTATTCAATTTGTATCAAAAATATTAATACGAAAAAATATTATTCCTTACTATTTTTACTCGGATATCGAATTTTAAGTTTTTCAAACAGAAATAAATAAATGCAATTGCCCTAAAGCTATTACGAAAATACAAAATTGACGTATTAAAGTAATGTATGATGGATTTTCGTATTTTCAGCACATAGGAAAATGTTGTTTTCCATAACTCTGGGAATTTTTTTTTTTTTTAAATCCTATATGGATAAAATGTTTTTCACCGTAAGTAATTATTTTTGTTTTATATAATGCGCGTTCGAGTCGTGGTGATGGCAACGCGTCGTGTTGCCGTGCGTATTATTTTAATCTCCCCGGTTTATCCCCGTTATCACCGCTCTCTTGTTCTGCGCCGAAACAAAACGCGAATTATTGTTATTGCCTTCTGATTAGAAAACAAATGAAATATTAACCAACCGTAGACTCGGATTTTAACGAGCCATTATCAGCGCGTAGTGTTTTGTGCCCGCACGAGACGCGGCAATCCGGCGTTCGCAGTATATTTTACTTACTGCTGACCGTTTTATGGTCTCCGGCTCCAATTGTAATTCAATAACGACGGTCTGGCTCGGCACAAAATGTGTCAAACGATACACCTTTACGCCCCCGCGTTTGCCGTCCGCGTACGACCCGTTCCACCGCACGGCCCGTCGTCTAATAAACCAAGTCGCCCGGAAAACGGATTCGAATGTACGTCCTCTAGACGAGACGCCTCCCCAACCTCGTCGGTCGCTGACGCTTCCTAACTCCCCATGCCCGTCGTCCGGTCGGTCCGCCGGCCGTGTCCCGATACTGTTTATTCGTAACGATTGTTGAAGTACACTTGTAATAACGTTGTATATTCCAAAAACCCTCGGGATCCGCGTTGCCGGGCAGAAGGTCAAAAATTATTCCCGTCGAATTAGCATTTTACCGTTTCGGCCGCGCCGCGTCTAATGAACCGATCGAGTTCCGTTCGGGTTTTGCGTTTCGTCGTGTTATTGTTTCGTTTTCGGTCAACTGACTAGCCACTGTCGTCGTCGTTGGATATTTTATTTATTTCATGTCGAAAAATAAAAAACAAAGAAACCAAAATAGAATACAAACACAACAGTCCCGTCGAGTCGGAACTTTGTTTTCGTCATACCAGAACAACGAAATCACGTGTCGACACGGTGTGTTACCAACTCGCTTTATCTATGTATATGTCTGCGAAACGTCACGCCCATAGAATGATGTTGCTTTTATAACATCAGTAAAATATAATCGCAGTACTCATTGGACTTTTACCCTGTGTGTTTGCAGGCGTTCTTAGAGATGGCGGACGAGACCTCGGCATCCGCAATGGTCACGTACTTCACGACGTGTACGGCTCAACTGAGAGGCCGTGCCGTGTTCATACAGTTCAGCAACCACAAGGAACTGAAAACGGACCAAACGCACAGTAACGCCGTGAGTATTTTTTTTTTTTTTCAAGTACTCGGAAAAACTTTTGTCGTTCGAAAATAATAACGTTTTTGGAAATTGCGTTCTTTATAATTATTTTTAAAGGAAACCGTGTCGCCGCTTGTTACACTGTTGAAACTATGTTCACTCACCGCGTACACGTATACAACTTAGGGAAAAGAGAAAGAGAATGGGTGCCTATTGTTAGCGTTTTAAAGACGAAATTTGTTCAAATTGCCATTTTAAATTTAACTTGTACGTTCAATGACGACGATTCGATATTTCATCGATTTGTTTTAACATTTAATTACTTCGTCGTATAATTTCTAAGGCATTTTCTTTTCTGTCAACAATATACTACACAATTGAAATACAAATAAAAAATATTATTTTTGGTGTGTAACAATTTTAATGATATTTGTGCAAGTTTTATTTAAATGAATGAATAATAGTTATAAATAAATCGGGGGACAAAATAATAATAATAATAATAATAATAAAATGTTTTAAATATTTTCTCTTTTTTTTTTGCGTGCAAGTTTTGTTGTTATTAAGATTAAAAGATTATATTTAATTAGAACTTCTACTTTCAATCACTGTCAATTTATATTGTGTACTTGTCAATATTTGCTATTCATGTATACACCTACCTTACAAAAGTAAGTACATAAAGAAACAAGTAACAACGTAATTTAAAAATGTATTTTAAAATTTAAATATATCTACAATGATATACTACTTCCGGTTTCTCCACATAGTATTATGAAATTTTGATGACCACACTACTGGAATTTCTTATATTTTATTTATTTAGTAAATATTTTACCGAAAACATTTTCTTTATAAGCGGGCAAGAGAAGTATAGATCAAATTATTTATTATCCGTGTTTTATTTCGTGCCGTTGACAAAAATTAATTAAACCGTCTGATGTCTAAATCCAAATGAATTCCTCAAACCGTAATGGTAGTGATTTTTCATCGTTTTTTCTGTTTTGTTTTTTTGTTTTTTTTTATGATAAGTATAGGTTAGGTGTTTGATATATGCGTCGAAATTTAGTATGGGTTAATTATTTATAAAACCAAAGATCTTAAAATTTTTGTATATTTTGGTTGAATTAATATAGGTTCAAAGGTATGTGTATTAAATTGATTCTTCGTATTATTTGATGAAAAATTATTATTACGTAATAACGTGTCATTAGATTTTATATGATTTTAGAAGTCTCCGATTCCATTTTAGTGTAAAATATTTTATTTGTCGGTCGTTGATTTCAGTGATTATTTTTTACGTCTTGCTTGTAATAATTATTTATCCAAGTAAAACTTCTGCGGTTTAATGAATACTCTAAGGCGGGTCAAGTTGGGAAAAATACAACGAGATTACTGTACCGTTGCAAATGCATAACTTTGCCGTTATAAATAATGTAATTCACTTCTCCCCATAGTAAAAATCCGACGATTTGGGTTCGAACCGTTCGATAATTTCAATAAATGAACGTTTGGAAAGTACATTAAATTATTATGTTCGCGGAAAATAAAGTTCGCACACTTGATGGATTTCTACAATGCAAGTCCCTGAATCCAAGACTCGATTTTCCACTAATATTGTTGAACGGGGCCCGTTGCAAATAAGCATTTCAGTTGATATCCCGAGTAGTCGCAGTCATTTGTGTATTTCGCGAAAAGAGAGTCAATTTTTTCTCTCGTTTGGGCGGTCGAGTAAAAAAAAATATTTTTTCATACTTGCCTTGTTCACGGTCAATATGTGGTATTTGTTAGTGAAGAAAAACGAAGTTTCACGTGAAGAATAATTATTAACTATTTGGAACATAATAAATAAATAATTTCAGTTAATGAGCAACGGCTGTTCCAGGCACACTTGCACCCGGATCGTTAAAGATCCTAAACAGTACCAAGATAGTCGCAGCAGTAACAGCAGAAACAGAATCTCACTAAAAACTTTTAACGAGCTTATTATAAATTAAAACCGTTTTTTAACCGCTCTTCACATTCCGACTTTCATGTAAATACACACACACACACACACACACACACACACACACACACACACACACACACACACACACACACACACACACACACATTCACATTCGTTTTCCCTACAGTCGGCAGCTTTACTACTTCGTGTCGTATTTAATTTCTCGTTTGTTGTTGTTGTTTTTGTATATATACGGCGCGCGCTCGTTGCAGTTTTGAAATGTTAGCATGACCGTCATCGTCTTCTCTCCTAGCTGAAAAATAAAAATGAAATACTATTTACGGAAGCGTTTATTAGTTTACCGACACCACCATATAGCTAAGTTGGACTTAGTGACGTTATGTGTGCCTCGACATCCGGTTTTCGGGGGCTCCGTAGGACGCGATGACATACCCCTAACGGAATACTGTTGACTATTCCATTATAAATATCCCCTCTGTCTATGTCACGTCTAAAATAACTAAAAAAAATATAATATACTGTTCGATGATTTATTAGTGTTTACGATTTGTGATCGATACCCTAGAGTTGATGTTTATCTCGGTCGGTTTTTGATTTACTTCCCGTCAAACCGTGCACCTCGTAAATCTTAGTGAAATATAATTAAATACTCTCTCTTTCGCTCTCTATTCATTCCGCCGCGCCGTAATAATAATAATAATAATAATATTATTATTATTATTATTATTAATTATAATAAAACCTTAACCACGTGGTGACGGTTGGTTTTATGTATTTACGGCAAATTATGATTTTCGCGTAATCTTATTAATTAACAAAAACCGACGAGAACATTTGTGTTTTTAATTATGGCAGTGCATCGTGCGTCGTGTGCACGGCGAGAGATATCAAACGACGTGCAACCCCCCCCCCACTCCCGTCTCAGTGGAAAGTCATGTAATAACCTAAACGACAATGGTTCGCGGTAAAGTATTACTCGAAGGATCTCAAACAAAAACGCTTTTTCGAGTGCGCGCGCGCGCGCTCATTTCGCCGTCGTCCCGCCTTTGTACGCCGCTCTCTTCGGCGCTCGGGCATTTTAATGAAGTAGACTGCAGTTAGGTAACCCGAAACAAAACAAATAATCACGGCGAGCAGCCGCGCATGCACCTCTACGTACACGCCAAATTACAAATGTGGAAAAAATAATAGAAAGAGAGAAAAAAGCAAGAAAAAAAAAGCAAAAAACAAAAAAGAAAAAGATACGCGTTTCCATGAAATTTATTCACGTGTATTACGTACAATCTAACCTACATTGCTTTATGCGCCGTTTTCCCGTCGCTGCGGCCCTCGTATTTAAGCTTACGCATATACGTATATCATATCGCGCCCGCGCGCGCGCGTGTGTGTGTGTGACATGCCGAGCGAAACGAACGTATCTGTACTGTACTGTGTGACACGTGTGTGTAGTTTATATATATTTATTATTATTACTATTATTATTTTATTTTTTTTTTCAACTAAAATCATACCGTTTCGTGAACTACTCGTATATACGAGTCCTTTGATCCACTCATGTCCTTCGCGATATTTGACTCGATAAATGCGTAAACGCGCCCTTACAAATTTACTATGTACATTTCGGCGCGTTCCACTCGGATCGCGAGCAACATAAATCAAGTCGAGTTGATCCGTTCACCCCGTGCCGTGTGCCCTCTCGTTCCGCGTCGACGTTATCCGTCCGATAACGGCGGCACCGAGAGATAATTATTCATAAAACAGTATTCCGTTTGCGCGCGTCTCGTGTTCAGATTGCGCACAGTGACTAATGTCGAGCGTTGATACACACACACACACACACACACACACACACACACACACACACACACACACACACACACACACACACACACACACACACATACATATATATATTATACTTGTGTGCCGTCCGCCTGATCCCCCCTCCCCTGACCGTTATGACGTGACGCTATGTATCGATCGCGTTGTTGGATTAGTATCAAGAATGTAGTCTCAAGTGAACAAACCAGATTCGGCGGCGGTGGTCGACACCGGTGTCTCGGATCGAGCGGCAATAACACGAAACGGTCGTCATCGGCGAAGTGGTGTTAAGCGTCTTTTGCCGACCAAAGTTCGGTCTCGGTGACACCGCGATTACCGAAATAAAACACCTACCGAAAACAGCCCGTGATCGCCGTGTCGTTTGCCTGCGCCGTAACGTTCTCGCCCTACACGAATTCCGATTCGAAATCCAATAACCGCGTTTATGGACGCCCGTAAAATATTACCTACCGGTACATTTTACATCATAAAACTGCGATAAATCCTTAGTGCCGTATAATGGCCGACGGCAATAATGCGCTCGGCGGATAAACGTTTATTTAATAGTACGCCCTTCTCGAGGAAGCTTTAACTGCTTTATGCTGCCCCCCTCCTCCGTCGTAACGACATTGTTTCGCTGCTCGTCGGCCTCTTCCCGACGTTTTAAATCACGTTTGACTTTCTCTGGCCGCAGATAAATCTTCTCGATCGGACCGAGCGGCCGACAGCCTGCGTGCTGTTACACGGCCGCGTGACAACGCGGTGGTGTGCGCACGTGCGCCGGAGAGCGCGAAAAGGGATTTCGAGAGCAAATTAACGGCAAAAGAGCCGGGTGGGAAAAAAGCCCCTCTTCTCTATGTGTATTTCTTTGTTTACGGTTGATGGATTGAAATAAGAAACGTCGGTGACAACTCCATTCCGGAGCCATTGATCTTTTTTGTTTTCTCTTTCTTGCTCGGACGGCGTCGTTGTGGTGGTGGTGTTGTTGCCGTTGTTGTTGTTTTACAGTTGAAATTAATCTGGCGAAAAGGGTAAAAAACACGAGACAACGCGCGCACCAGAAAAGGACGGAAACTGGAATCCGGGCTGATTCAGTTGGGGATACCTGTCAGGGAAGTTTACTGACAATCGATAAACACGTTAAGGCCATAAAAGTTTTCAAACCTCTGATATCGAACCACCGGCGAAGAACGTCGGCCGGAGGTAAAACAAAAGAGCCGTTGTGTGTTCGAGAGTGAACGCGTCGTCTTCACGTCTGTGTTGGAAATGTTTTCTTCGACAACGACGTTACGCTTCGGTTCGAATCGTTTCTTGATAACTGTCGTGAGTCTTATCGCGCGCCGACGTACAAACACACGCGTTTGCATTCAGATCGAGCGACGCGTGTATTCCAGTGGTTAGTTCAGAGCCGGTCCCACCGTGAGATTTTAAATCGTTCTTCGCGGCGCACGTCGGTCTACACGTGCACGTGCGTGCGTATGATGATACGAGTGCTTTCAAAAAGGGATTCGACGAGAATGTCGTTTGGATTAATAGTGACGTACCCGAGTGGACAAGTTGAGTAATTACACGCCGCGGGGACCGACGGACGGTCGGTCGCACGAGTAAGGACTCGCTTTTACAAATCCCCCATGTCCAGGAGACACGGGAGAGCTGACTAATGGTTCACTCCCGCCACTCCGACCACCACTTTAGTCCCGTGGGTTCGAATGAAACCAGACGTTTACAAGTGCCATTTATAAACGTCCACGGTATACACCAACACTGAAAACACGTTAGTTATGTGGTTTTTTCCTTCGTATTACGATCTTTTCCCTTCTATACATCATACATGTATACATAACAATATATTGTTGTTATTCATAAATTTTGGGCCGGTGGTAATCGTTTTCCTCTCGCGGCCCGCAACGGCCGTGTGTCCGAATAACGCTCATGCAAAGACTACTACCCTTTCATCACTCCGGTAGTTTTACCTATGTCGGAATGCAAATATATAAATATATTATAAACGGGTATTGTATGTGTGCGTGTGTTATCTACGTGTATACGTGTATAACACGTACTTTGTGTGCATTGTTACCGCGATCCGGGAACTATTAACGCGGTTCGGGTAATGTAAAAGCTGGGACGTACTCGTGTTTACAAACTATTTTGACGCCGATAAAATATTACCCTGCGTTGCCTGTCCGATTCGTCGTTAGCATCGTGCCGAGCTCGCCGCCACACGCCCGTTTCCCTACCTACCATTCCGCGCTAGGTTTTCGATTAATAATGGACGGTCTAGATATATTAATAACTCACTTTCTCTCACCCCTCGTTTATCTCTATATATAGTCTCCCCTCTCTCTCTCTCTTTCTCTCTCTCTCTTACACATACACTTTCTTTACCCTCACTCGTATTTTATTCTCGCGACGGATAGTTAGACCGAAATCTTTCATCGTCTCTCCTCCGTTCATTTATCATATTGATTCTATACTTTGTTTTCCAGAACGCATCGGCTCAAGCGGCTCTACAAGCAGCCCAAGCCCTGGCCGGCCAGAGTGACGTGCAAGGAGGCCCGAACACTGTACTCCGGGTGATCGTCGAGCACATGGTGTTCCCAATCAGTCTTGACGTCCTTTACGAAGTAAGTTTGTAAATTGTTTTCTACGCGCTTGTCCGGCGCCATGGATTGCGAACGTATTCCGCTATCGGTCGTGTGTATGATATATATATATATATATATATATATATATATACACGCGCGCGCAATTAATTAGGAAAACACGCCCGCGGGAACGTAAAACAATATAATTTAGCGCCGCGGCGTCCGCTATCGTTGCGCGTGTATCGTATAATTAAGTCGTAGAAAACGGACGCGAGGGAAAATTATTATCAACACTGCTAATGTTTGCACTAAAGAGATTGATGAAAGCGCGCACACCCTGGGAAATCGTGATGGTAAAACGCATTCGAAAACGTTACCCAAAAGGACGTTCAAAGGTTGATTAAGTACGTCGAACGAGTTGCCGTTTGCATGGTTTTCGAATCGTAAGTTACTGTTGACCCGTCTGAATTCGAACTGACTTTAAATCAAACACACCGAATACCGCGAATAAGAAAAATATCCGACGGACCGATTTTTAATTAAATTAAAACATCTCGTGTTTAACTTCGAATTGACTTTTCTCGTCGGTGTGGCGAGTTCTAACTTTTCCGATCGATTTTATGATTCGATCGATTCCGCATTGTGTTGTTTTTGTCATCAGATATACGTGCGGTTAACTGATGAAATATATCAACCATAACGTTATGTTCTTTTTCGTCATTCCGTTTTTATGAAAAATACGCTCTGAATATTTTTGTCCGCTTAGTTTATACTGCGCTTATCGTGCGATCATATGGAACGCAAATGCCTGCAGTCATTTTGTACGCACGCAGTTGTATCTCTCTACTGAATTCTCATTACTTTACTCTTGTCGTTTCCGTGCGAATAACAAAAATAACGTTTTCTCAAATTCGAAATTAAATCACGATCATCCCGTGAAAGTTTGCGTTTCGCTTTATACGAATTACAGTATGTGTTGTATTAACCATGCGATGGTAAAATAGAAAATAAGTAACTTTCCCAGTGGTCCAAACTTAAAGAAAACAATTTTGCATACCCGTACGATGTCAAGAACGTCTTTTGAGTTTCTAAACTTTATTTACCTATAAAAGCCGTGAGCCAGAGAAAATCGTAAAAAAGTTATCAACGTTTGTTAAAAAAAAAAAAAAAAAAAAAAAAAAAATGTTAAAAACAATTTAAGTAAGGGTTCACGTGTAATCTTTGAGTATACCGACAAACAAGCTTTTTTTATCGGTATTAATTATAGTAAAACAGTGTCCAAATATTAACAATGCATTAGTGTGTGCTCAGTATGATTCGAGTATGTACAAAGGTAAACGTAGAGCTTCCGTTTTTCTCGATAGATCCCGGGACATTGATCTACGGGTTCCGTCTTCAGCACCACCGCAGTTCAAACAATACTCGACTCGAGTCGTCCTACAAACGGTGACGGGAAATCACATACTATTCGTCGTCAGTCGCGTTGGTAGTCGTAGTCGTAGCGACGTTGTGGTCGCAAAATTTAAACCGACTCGTCTCGTGTCAACAAAACGAACCGTAAACATTTATTCGCATTCACCGACCGAGCGAATTGAAAACATAAATTCGGTGACGTACTTACGCCTCGACTGGGACTCGAGAGCGGGGTGGCGCCGACCGGTCCGCCGGTGGTAAAACAGACGTCGGCCGTTATGTGAGCATATGATGGCGATATCCCTCCCCCCGTCCGTACCGTCATCGTGCATATCGAAGTCGTGTATATAATATATATTCGAAGGGATATGATAATAAACCGTTTTGAATTCGTACTGCTGAAATAGAGAGCGTATAATATATATATATATATATATATATATATATATATATATATATATATATATATATATACCTGTAAATCCGTCCGTCCGAGTGCGATACGACGTGTTGGAGGGTGCCGGAAGCAACGGTGGCGACGGCGGCGGTGGCAGCGGTTAACAAATTATTTACCTCGAGCCCGCAACACGGTCACGGGCAAAAACGGAGCTTTATCGTTGTTGCTATTGTTGTGTTATCGCTGTTGCTGCCGTCGTTGTTGTTATTGTCGTTGTTGTTGTTGTCGTTGTTGTTGTTGTTATTGTTGTTGTTGATGTTGTTGTTACTGTGTTCTGTCATACCTCGTTTAGCACGTTTGCGGCGCGCATCGACCCCGGCAAAGATTTATATGATATATACCGCTTGTACCGCCGGTTCGGTTACCGCGGCGCGTTTTACGGTCTCGACGCGAGCACAATAAAAACGAACGCGCGCGCCCCGGCCACCGGTCGCGGTAACCGCCGCCGCGCCGTCTCGTTTATCCCCGTGGCGTGAATTTAATTACGTTTTTCGCATTAGATAGACCTCCTCGTCGGCCGCCGCTGCCAGCCACTGGGCACTGGTCGTGACGGCGGCACGGCGCGGGTAGGTTACAGCACAGACGTACAGGTCGCCGGGTCAGGTGGATAGGTTGGGGTAGAATATTGTGTGTACGTTGTGTGCAGACGTCGACCCGGTCGGTCAGCTTATCCTTCACCTCTGCGTGCGTCACGTTTTTGTGTGTATCTATATAATGTATTTTTTTATACATATATATTTGTACATCCAAGAGACGTGGTCGGTTTTTATCACTACCGTCCGTCCCCCACCGTCTCTGAACTTAGCGTGAGGTTAGGTTAAAAGTGCTATACGATTGTGTGCCACGGTCAAATCGGTTTTTTTTTTAAATTCTAAAATGACAATTTTTTCATCTTTTAGAAATATCGTTTTAATTACGCTTGCCTCGGTGATGTAGATGCGCCTCTACTTGTTTTCAAACCCTGTGAAAAGCAATGTTTGGCGTTCTCAGAACGATAATAATTCTGTTAAGTGTTGACTTTTAAAATAATCCTCACTCACCCGTTCGCACCTATCATCCCTGACGTAAATTTTTTCAGCTTCAAATCCAAAGTTTATGTACTACAACAGTTTTTTTTTTTTTTTTTGTAAAAGTAATTTTCTATATCCAGTTAAAAATAATTAAAGTAAACATTTACAAAACGTTATTGCGTTTAAACGTTTTTTTTTATATGGGCATATATTTATATATTTTTTTAATATTCTCAGTCAATAGAAATTCTAGCACTCGGTTTTTTTTTTTTTTTTTTTATAAGTTTGGCACACATTCGAATATGAAATGATTTTCTTTTCCCAAAATAAAATCTAATAAATGATGAAGCATATTTGACAGCCTAATGACAAATAAAATGTTATGCTGTTACTCGTGTTTAAATTAAACACTTATATTTTGTTCCGTGTGACTGTCAGTTCGTTATTATTACGCGAAGAATGGCATATTTAAAAAAGTCGATAAAAATTATTTGAAAAATTTCATTAAATGTTTGCAGTATAAAAATGTAAATTTCTCGTTCGCGCAAAATTATATTTGCACTCACGAACAGAGTTTCGTTTTTTCCCCCCATCGATCGGCCTGACAACGTCTGTTTTTATAACCAATTAAAATCCAATGCGTTTTATCTATTCAGACGATATAAATTAAAATTTTAATAAAAACTTTTGATCTTCTTTTGACGGCAGACGCGTCTTCTCGAATCGCCGTCCCGGGAAAGAGGAAATATCTCTCGACGCAGTAATGCGTTAGTGTACGGCACACTCCGTTTTTGAGAAATCTATCCTCGGAAATATTATATAGTCGTTTGATTTAAAAACCGTAACAAATTAAATCAGCATTTCATCCTTCTGTTTTTGACGTCCGATACCCGAGCCGTGATGGTTAATGTATTCAAATTTTAAAGACGCGTAAAAGACGTTATTTTATAATTGCTTTAACCGTCGCCGTCGTACGGTCCGCCTGTCCGGCGATTTCGTACAGCTCTCCGTGAAAACTTGGCTCGGCGGCGAAAAGTTTTCATAAATAAACAAGGAGGACATTATTCCCCCGTAGAAATCGCGTCTCGTCGCTGCCGTCGTCGACGATGAATCGTAAAATCTCTCTCTCTCTCTCTCTCTCTCTCTCTCTCTCTCTCTCGTGCTCGCGTCGTCCTGTAAGATAACGTCCCGACGGCAGAATTATGTAGATTTTAATTGACTGTATTACGACTTAACTCAGAGCTAAATATCGGTTAAATATAAATAATAAATATATAATACTTATCTTGTTAAAATATTCACCGCGTTTTGTATGCTCCGCTTATACTCGGACCAAGGAGATTCTATAACTACATACATGGCTATTGGCCTTTAACTGTTGGGGTGACACATATTGTCAAATCAACGTTCTAAACTTCACGAGCACTCGAGGCCCCCCTCCCCCCCCCCAAAAAAAAACGTTGACTATTCAAAAGTGAAGGACAGTCCTGTGTTTTATGTTTCGTAGTTGTATTAAAAATATTTAGTTAGATACTTCGAAGTACCAATAGAGAGGTCGAACTCATTCATTTTCGGAATACCATTACGATGTGAGAACCTTTAAGTAGAAAACAAACTGTGACTTGTTCAAGAGCGATGTCAATTATTTATTTAAATTATCTTCGGTGGTTTTAAATTTTCATACATAGTTGATATTTTACTATACATATAACGTTATTAATAATCATCGAGTGTATTCGTCGTAACGAAAAACATTTTTTTTTTTTTTTTTTTTCGTCACATTTAGTTATTCGACGCCTAGTAACCCGACTTCTACCGAACGGTCTTGTGTTTCGATGTTCAAATGATTCCGTCATGGTCGCAGCCACCAGACGATTCTCTCACCATCTACCTAGCCGTCACGTTCCCCCGTACACGAAACGACGTATGTACGCTGCTACTGCTGCGGTCTCGTCGATTGCGTTTTACTTTTTCGCCGCGTATCGTTTCGTCGGCGAACATGAAACACGCCGTAATGTTCGTTCGATTCGATCGTGCGTGGTGTATTTTCCATTATCATTGTTTTCCATCAAATACCGTAAAAATAATAATAAATAAATTGAAAATTGATATTTTATTTTTCGACGCTATTGTTCGTGGCGTGCAGTCTGACTCGTTTCAATCACCGACATTGTCCGTCCGTTGCCCCGCCGTCTGCCGACGCTACTGAACAATAAGTATCGGTTATTGTGAATTTTAATTCCAACACAATTTGCCGGTTATCAGATTATGTCGTGTGCAACAGCATAAAAAACACACACACACACACACACTTGCAGGCGCGCTCGCGTTCACGTTTCGAAACTAATTACTTGACATTAAAATTATTATTATTATTTCCGTGCGATTAGACTACGACGAAAACATTTCATTTCCGTTAAAATATTTACGTATTTTGTTCTGAATCGATACGTTTATGATTTCATTCGTTTTCGTCGTAAAATAATTGCACAAGCTTCATGCGGAGTCCGTATAATATAACGTATACGAGATACCGTCGGAACTTAAAATGCAAAGTGCACATTGCTAAATCATTTTTTCCCTCCGTCTCTGCGTTTTAAATATTTAAAAAGTTCGTTTATCTAGCTTCGACAGGGAAAAATAAATTCGAAATATTATAATATATCGCCGGTTTTTTTTCTACCAGAGATTATGTACACGTTTTATTATACAGTTCGACTATATTTTATACGGAGCAAACATATTATAACGGTTAGAAAAAAATTATTCCCCGGTTTTTATTATAACTCACACTTTAATTATTAAATTATTTAATTTATAAGTCTTGTCATTTTATTTTATCTCGCTGCAAATAAACACTTAACTCGGCCAGATATTTTTTTCTACGGGCATTTTTTAATTATTTTTTTTTCCATTAAATTTATCGCAAAAATTATAATAGTTATTATCATTTTCCGCCGGGCAAAGAAAAAAAAATATTGTTGTGCAGTCACGTATGTCTATGGTAAAAATGTCGACTTACGGTCGTACACGTATGATAATGAATATAACTTATATACACGCCGCGTGTGTATTCATAGCGCAAGTGCATTGTGATATTTATACGGGCGAAATATTTTCTATACGAAAGAAAAACGTTCGCGGTAAAGGGGAAAATGTATTTAAGAGAAATAGTACGTGTATATATATATATATATACACAATATATAATACTGTACACTTGCGTATGTGTGTATGTATGTATACATAATATATATACGCATTAGTACACTCATATTTATAATATGATAATAATGCGCCCCGTCGGAAGCGAAAGACGCGGGTGAAATTCCTTTTCAGAAATTTCTAGAAATAGAAAATCTGTACTCCTCCGGTTGCCACCGCCACACCCGTCCGTAATAATAAGCCCAGGGAAAATATTACGCGCCACCGCCACCGTCGCCGCCGCCGCAAGATAGCTATTTCCGTACTTCGATAACATTACATAATAATAATAATAATATTATATGTATAGCAGTGTGTACATAGGCTCACACACACACACACACACACACACACACACACACACACACACACACACACACACACACACACACACACACATATATATATTATAATCGTATATCAAATTAGCAGCCGGGCTCTCCCAGGGTGGCGTTGTGGCGTGCGCGGGCAGGTGGTGAGTGGGGGGGACACGGGTACGTGTATGCTGTAGGGGTTTTAGAGATTATCCCCTTACATACGTGCATTATACATAGGTATATAAATTCGGTATAGAGATCGCAGTATGTATATGTACACTAGTGTGTGTGTGTGTGTGTGTGTGTGTGGTAGAGAACGCTCTCTGTACACGCGCCAGTCCGCTCACACGCACGCACGGGGAGAATCAGGGGGTTGGAGGCGCCGGCGGTGAATGAGTTAATAAATTTAACGACGGAGGTGGGCCGCGCCGGTGTTTTCTCGAAAAACAACGCGTGTAGGAGAAGGGAATAAGGACACGGTGCGGCGGCGGCGACGGCGACGAGGGGTGGCTGCCGGCGCATATACCTGTATACCTCTTAACCTCGGCACAAATAGGATTAAGTTTAACCTCCCCTCACACCTACCCCCCATCCCTGTCCCGTCACCCGCTATTAACCGGCTCGACGGTTTCGGTTACACTCCAGTTATCGCCCCGTGTGTATACATATATATATATATATATATATATATATATATATATATATATATATATATATATATATTTGTACATTAGTTCGTTTTAAAAGTATTCGCCGAGCTCTTAAAACTTTTGATACACCTCCTTCGGCTACCGTCCGCGTGCCTTGTTTATGCACGGTAAGTCGCCTGCCCGCCGCGCGCCGTCTCGGCACGTAATTCCGTATGTAAATCAACAATTAAACGGCGACGGCGGCGGCGATGACGACGGTGCAGTAAGTTACAATTTTCCGAGAAATTGCGCGCGACGGCCACTACTCGAAGACGACGATGCGTCTACGACGACAGTGTACGGGGGGGGGGGGGAAGTCGCTGTGATCTCTTCCGGCCCACTTGAATATTATATTATATGTAAATCTTAATTGTCAGCCAAGTCTTTCTCTCTTGCGCTGTGGTACGTTTTATTATTATTATTATTTACTTATTTTTCGTATCATCCCTATACCGACTACTTCCTTGTATTCTGTATAGTATATACTTATACTTTTGTACGTCAAAATGTTTCATAATTATTCTCGCACATTATCTCCTGGACGCCAGCGAGCCGTATAACAGTCGTTTTAACGATTCGCGAACTGACGGGCCGAGTAGAAAAAAAATCTCCCCGCGTTATGACGAGAAGAAAACAAAAATGGAAATCACCACCCGCCAAATATAATAACGTGATGTACACGCGCGTAATCGTACGGGTAGTAAATCGTGCGCGCACGAAGAAAAATAAAAACAAAAAAAAAACAAATAAATAAAACTTTACTGTGCGTTTCCGCACTATTGACCAGTAAATGTACGTAAACACCGAACATAACTTCCGCCGGCACGCTCTCTACTTTCCGCCCCACCGCGCGCGCGTCTTCTGAATTCGGAAAAGTTTTTGTTATACTCCGTCGCATGTGAGCCGCGTGTGGTACCTATCTGCATACATGTACATTGTTATATGGACGTACATCTGTGTGTGTGTATAATATACACTTAACTCATACACGTGTACACGGTCGTGTATGAAGTGTACTTAAGCGTTTATTATTATTTTGCCTTTCAAGATAATTTATACAAATTAAGTATAGAATATTGTTTGAATTTCAATTTGTGCTCGGGGTATGTTTGTTCAGACTTCGTTTTGTAACGTAAATGTAATTGAAATTACCTTCCGTATAGACACGGGATTGGATTTTTTCTGTTTTTTCTTTTTTTTACATTTTTTTTTTTTACATGTTGTTTTATAATTTAATTAACTGTCCGCATTCGAGTGCTCCAAAATTATTTTAAACTTACATACACGACCGCCATGTAAAACGTCTATTCTTAAATTCTACACTACGACAAATCGCATGAAATAAAAATAATTACCGGTCTATTGTTTACTCGATGTGCAGGTATTAACACGGATTCGCTGTTATCTGTGCGTTGATTTAAAATACAAAAGATCGTTATTATATCACGAGATCCCGAGAGAGGTGTTTATTTAAATATGTATTGTAACGCTGAATAAATACGGAAAAATAATGACGATTCACTCGGTTTTTTTCTCTCCCTGAAGAGCGTACGAAATGTTTTGCATTAAACAAACGGTTCGTCGACGACACTTAGGTTTTCAATTCATGTACTCCGCCGGATCAACGTTTCGATCTACGCGAACTTGTTGAACGTTCTCTTTTTCTCCGGGACGTTTGCCGGACACGTCTCGCGGATTTGTCCCGTCAGTTATGGACTTAAAACCACTGAGAAGGTTTGATCGTGTCATACCCGTTTTGAACCGGACGTGTAGCCGACCGGGTCTTTCGGGGCTCGAGTGCTCGACAGATCATTTCTTCCCGAGTTTTCCGCATTTGAATGAATATACCACGCATACGCATGTCAGGGGGTGGAAAAACAAGGGTTCTACTCGGTTGTCGCTTTATTCAACCAAACTGTCCGTCCGCTCTTTTTACCTTTTTTTTCATTATTATTCGCATTTATCCTAGTCTAGGACGAGTTCGTTTTTAAATTGTCTTCGCATATAGATTTTTTGTATGAAAACTCTTTCTGTTGACTCTTTTAGCCATCCTCCTTGGCCAGGCCGTTGTGTACATTGTTTTGTCATTTGATTGCCCGTCGTCAATACGAGTCATCTCATTACAAAGTTATTACTATTACGCATATGTACCCACCTGCCTACTGCTAGACTGTTTGCTCTTAGTGCGTTTCAACAGTGGCGACTAATGTACGATTCGGTAAACTAATAAACAGTAAAAAGCAATCACAAACCGTTGACATGACGTTTATGTTTCTGTACGTCTAAAATAGTCGTTGGTTTTAGCGATTTTCACGATCATCATTTGAGCTATCAGCGATCTGACTAGGTTTGTCCTGTTTTGTATTCTCGGGTTTCTCGGCAAAATCATACCTGATAAATGATTAGTAACGCGTTTCTAAATTTGACATCAATTCAAAATCATAAAAATAATAATTTTGTTCCTTTATACTGCGCGCACAGATTCGACGTATTGCTATCTATTTTTTTATGAACTTTTTACTCTTAAATCAAATCGGTCATAATAATAATCATCGACGCGAAATGTGTTAAAATATTTACTCGGACATTTCTCTTTAGATTATTTAATGCAATATTTATACAACTTTAATTTCAAATGTAGAATCTTCATCGTTGCATTAATTTAGATGATTATTTAAATATTATATAGTACCCCGTCCCATTCCCTTCAGGGAAATACTTTGTGATTAAGTTATTTAAATTAAGATTTTTATGGTGTCATTAGTTATTGATTGCGGCAGGGATCTCTCTCTCTCTCTCTCTCTCTCTCTCTTTCCTTCTCACTCTCCCTCTTAGTCCCTTATTGCGTTCTCTATTGTCCAAATCTCTTTGCTTATGCACGTCGTCGATTTCGATTTACTTTGTGAAAATCGTTATTATTATTATTATTATTATTATTTGTCTTAGGTCTGTGACCGAGCAGAAAGAAAATAACAAACTTACCGTATTTTCACTACCTTTCTTGTTGTTTAATAATTTAAAAAGAACCTTGAAGGGTAATATACCATGCGCGCGTGTGAGGGGTCGGTAGAAGTGAGCGGAGGGTAATAGTGGTATACATCCAATCAACCGATCCGGAATGCGTAAAACTTCTCATGAATAGTACATCGACCCAGAATCTCTTATAGGGTCGGGTTGGTGGTAATCGATAAATCTGATAATTTAATAATTTACTACGGTTGCCGTCCGATTTGCTCGTGGTGGCGGGGGGGACTAGGAAGGAAGGTAAACGGTGGGTAGATTCGTTGTTCACCCCTGTGCCCTCCGGCAGGATCGCTGTATAGCCGACGAGTACTACACGCTACGCATGCAGGGTCGGCCCGGAAGTCGTGGAACGAATTGAAAACTAATATTTTTTACCCGCGTTATGGGGTATTTGTTCGTATTAAAATTTTTAAATTACTTACCTTTTGTACAGTGATCGAACTCGCAAGCCCTTACACACACACACACACACACACACACACACACACACACACACACACACACACACACACACACACACACACACACACACACACACACACACACACACACACACACACACACACGTATATATTATGTATTTATTTATTTATCATTCGACGGTTTTATAGAAAAATGTGACAGGACTTCAAAATACGGTTCGGACAAATATTTACTCGTACAGAAATCAATCGATCGTTTTAATTACCGTCGTCGTCCTCGACGTTTAAAAACCCACATTTTCCCGATTTTCAATACTCACTTTTTTAAATCGAGGAAACGTTGCCTGCAGCGACAGTATTAATTTCGAAGTATCTAAACGTGTTATTTTCATTTAGCGATTTTTTTAAATAATATTGTATAGGGGAAAATCTATAGCCTTTAATATTAATTATAATCATTATTATTATTATTATTATTATTATTATTATTATTATTTATTTTTTTTTTTTTATTATTTAGCTTCTAATTAAAAAAATTACTACAGCTCAACAATTACTATTATAATTATTATTATTATTATTTTAATTGCGTGGTGTACATAACGAAAAAAAAATGCGTTTCAATAGTTTCGCAATATTATTATAAAATAATATCTGTAGGTTGGTTTATTTTCAAACACTACCTATACACACGTTATTATTATGTTTGTGTATTGTTTGTTGGTGTTTATTTGAACACAAAGCCCTTAAAATGTTGTCAAGTCGGTACTTTAGGTAGTGTTTGAAGTGACCGATGGCAAATTCAACTAACTAACGAATTATATTGTTTAACTTTCGAATGATTGTGAGCTAACACAATGTGTTTGGAAAATGAAAAACCCGGCGGATAAAACTTATCAATGAAAACGAATGCATGACTGAGCTCGATCCGTTTGTGCGAACGCGACTATACACTTTGCATATCGGAAATTTACTTCCATCTCAAAGATTTCAGAGCTCTCGTCGTAGGCCTCTCTCCGTACAACGAATACGAAATAAAGCTACTAACACCACCGCTCGTATTCCACAATGCGTTTTACTGTATTATTTTGTATGAATCTCTGGCGATAAATGCTTTTGGAGTTTGTAAACTGCAATGATTCAGCCGACGTGTCTGTTTTAATTGCAATATTCATAAACGCGTGGTTAACATATGTATAAATGTATAGTATTTTCCCATTAATCGTAGACACAAACCCGATAAAACGGAAAACGCACTCTAATGACCAGTTCGGCTTTATAAGTGTATAACCGACGTTGACTTTGCGACGGTATTACATAACCAATATTTGTTGTTTGTTTTGTTTTTTTGAAAGAGCCTTTTCCGACGACGTGTTACAGCTCGATTACATAAATATCGTTTGACTGTCGTACCCGGTGAAAACAATATTCGAAACGATCGTCGACCACGACCAGTGTTGTCACGTTCCGTGCGTACACGTTCTTACGGTCGTATCACAACGGGTTACGCGTTTTTCCGAACGTCGTCGGCGGCGGCGTGCTGTTTGCAGTGCGCACCGCGAAAATATGTAAATGACGCGCCCTGATACACGATGGTAAAGTGAATCGTCAGGTACGCGGGTGCGAATGTCGTGTGCGGTAACTGACAGAGATACGCGCGAGTACGGCCGAGTATTCGACTGCGATATTTAAAAAACGTGTACGAGCGTCGTGCGCACGTGTACAACGAATGCGACGGAAATTAAATCGCGGTGCTCTCGAATCGAGCGTGGAAAAAAAAACGAGTAAAAAATGGTCCGTTTTAAATGAAGCACGAGTTTCGCCCCGAGTACGATGGTACTTATATAATTGAATGTTCGCCATTATCATTCGGTTGGTGAAAATCAATAAAAAGTATAAATTATAAATACAGATATATATGATAATTAATAGTTTCACTGTACTAAATTAAAACGGTCGCGACAAAATAATGTAATATCGATAAATATATCGGATTTTCAACGAGATCGAACAATCGCAAACGTCACAATAGTTATTTTTTTCATGTCGACGTATCAGATCTGCTATACAACTCTTGGTACTGGTTTTTTAAAGCTATAGTATGGACTGCCAGAACGGGATTGCTATGTTTGCTATTTACATGCTGACGGACTCAAAAAAAAAAAAAAAAAAAAATTATTTTCTGGGAGCATGCGTATTGCGTACTCTGAGCGTTAGCGTCCTAACCTATTTCGTAAAGGACGCGATTCGTGTAGTTTGAGCTCAAGTCTATATAGTGTACCCGATAATACGTAGTGTTGCCTAACCGTAATATAACATAATGGAATCGTCCGACACTCTAAATCAGTTATGTATGTATGTATGTATGTATGTATGTATGTATGTATTATTATACGGAATTACATTTTCCAATGGAAACGTCAAATACGTGTCTCGCGCGAGTTATATCAAACATTGACAGATCGGCGGCCTCCCCCGGGGTCCCGTCCGGTCGCCGCCGTTAGCGAGGGTGGGTAAAATTATGGGGTTCGGTCGAACAAACACAACAAACCGCCCTCGCCGTCGGCACGACCGTGGCCCGCCGGCGGCAGGGGAGGCGATAACGGAAATGACCTCTGTCCTGTCATCGCACGGACGTGCACCTGTACGCGGTGCGTACTATATTCGACGCGGCGGCGGCGGGCATCTCGTCATCGCCCTGCCGCGAGTGGCGAAAGTTCGTTTCGCTCCCGCGCGCGTTGTGCCGCGTACGTGTATAATTTATTTATTTTTCCGGGATACGACGGCGGCGCCCGTCCGATTCTGTTTCGGATCGACCAGACGCACGGCAGAGTGTGCAGTATCTACAACACGATGTTATAAATTTTGTATTCGAAGAGTTTTACGTTGATAAAAAAAAAAAAAAGTTCGAAATCGAATAATCCGCACGCGATCGCCTCGTATTGTTGTCGAGTGTGACGCACGCCGCGGATAAAAAAATCCACCTGCGCGTCGCTGTTCATTATTATTAATTACTATTATCAAACAGTAATCATATCGAGATTCGCGTCTACACGGTTAAACACTGTGTTTGCTTTGTCATTTTTTTTTTTCGATCTGCCGAACGAAAAACTTTTACCGTCGACGAAAATTGTTATTCTTTTCAAAGTTCAAGACTTACTGTTTGTCGCTCAAGCTTTCGGTTTTATCGTTTGTATCGAGTAAAATAATTCTAAAAGTGTTTTTAAAAGAAAAACTATTGATGACGGTTTTGTTTGTTTGTTTGTTTTGTTTGTTTTTTTTTTTTAGTTAGACATTATTCCTTTTAACTTGTTAAGACAATGCGTCTATTATAATAGATAACTATATCTATGTTGTAATTATTGTCTTCATTTAATAAAAAATAATTTTGTTTTTGTCGTTTCAGAATACATTTTTATGTATAAAAATAGCTTAAAAATATTTGTTGTAATAATAATTATTCAGGGCCTGAAAGTTCATATGCATGTTGTTACCAAATGATTAAAAAAACAAATTTGAATCATACCTTAACGAATCCAAATATTGTTTTGCATATTTCGGCGTTTTTCATTTTTATGCATATTTTAAAAAACGGTCCCCATTTATTGCATACAATAAATGTTTTAACAAATAATGTAGACATACGTAAATTTTAAAATGTGTCTGTGTAATAAAAATAAATATTTGTGGCAAAATCACAAAAGGCAATTAATGGGTATACAATTTGAGGCTAATAGCAAAACTTTTCGTTGTGAGACCACGGTTCGTTATACATTTATTGAACTCGAATTTATCTTCATCAAATCTAATGGATTTTATTGATATCACTTTCATGGCATAAATCGTGTTTTATTTTCGATAAAATATTTAACCTCTGTGAATGAAAAATACAAAAAACTCCAAAAACTACGTGTGTATTTAATTCAAAGGCTTATATCGCATAAACTTCCCGTCTCCGACTGCCTAATCCATAATATCTATACGAGCCAAACTCGCCATTATTTCCATAATATGTCAGGCTTTAAACGTTAATAACGGCGACGCGGATTTCGGGATTTGCTCAATCATCATCAGCCCGCGCGGACACTTATCGAGATGTGTTGAGGGCACTTAACGATTTCGCCGGATTTCGGGATCGGATCTGTATACACACGCCACGTATACGCGTATGCAAATATATGCACATACATATATACGTGTTGTGTATAAGGTATAGGAATTTAAATATGACGTGTGAAAAATTAAGTTTGATATCCACATGCACTCGCGCACACAAAGGTGTCAGTTAATCCTTTATACTTTAGGCCACGGAGTCACGGTCGGAGGTGGCAATGTGGTGTCGACGGCGGTGGCGGTGGTGGAGTCAGTAGCGGTGCGGGTGGGGGACGGTAGTTATAACGCAAAAATCCGTGGGCCGTATAAAACGAATATTAATTAAAACCGGATTCGGTGTTTTGAAAACGAGGACGGCGTGTTTGGGGAGGACCGCCGCCGACAAAAGAGACGCTATATATATTTACCGTGAGCGCTGCAAAGTATATGTATATAATATGTGCGCTTGCGTGCGTGCTTGCGCGCGCCCGCGCTTACGTGTGTGTGTGTGTGTGTGTGTGTGTGTGTGTGTGTGTGTGTGTGTGTGTGTGTGTGTGTGTGTGTGTGTGTGTGTGTGTATACACGTATATATGGACTACTGTGTTTGGAAAACGACCATTAATCCGCTACCGCTCGTGCAGGGCTCGCGTTTCCCACAAGGCGTTATTAATATTCATTTAGTGTCAAGATTTCACTCGCATCGCCTCCACGCCACTATACCTCCACCACCACTGCCACCGTCGATGATTTTACCGCCTCCTCGTCGCTCCTCTCTCTCTCTTCTCTCCGAACCCGCGTATTATAAAACATCGCGTCATTAACCCTCCGCCGACGGTCGCTCGTCACCACAATCACTCGCGCGCCGTCTCGTTATTATTATTGTTGTTATTATGATTTTCAGCCTTCGAACACCATCGCGTACCATAATAATCGTTAAAATAATATTGGAAACTCTAGTTTATTTTTCCCCTGTCTCGTGGCCGTTTTTTCGACGTGCCGAAAACGTAACTACTCATCTTTCTCTTTCCAATTAGTTTTAATAAGTGCATACAGTGTATTTGAGGCGAGATAGGTATGACTGCGAAGGAGGTCGACGTTTCGAAAATATTTACCTGTAAGCTGTACTTGGTACATCCAATTATTGGCTATATTCGTCTTATATCATTGTCCATAAGCGCAGCTTGAACTTTTTCATTATTTTTTTCATGGGGGGGGGAGAGGTTGTGGCTAAATTTAAATAGGCCACGCCGTACCGCAAGTTCTCTGTATCTATTTGAATAAGTTCAAACTCATCTCGTCTTGAACACTGCACTATAAGCTAACTACTAAAAATATTTTTAAACGTTTTTGTTTTCATATGATTTTATCACTATTGTGCACAATTGAACTCCAGTAGAAACTCGAAATCATGTTCTTACTCTCGGCCAATCCATTTTTCAATTCTCGGCCTATCCGTTTAAATTCTAATAGTGATGCATAGTTGTAATCTGTGAAACTTTTCGAAAAAGATATAAAGTTTCATGTTGTACAATTTACAAAAATCAGAGTTTGTATGTGGTTTTAAATATTATATACTTATCTAACCGAGATGTACCATTAATTCTGCAGCTGAAAATGCGTAAGAAATAGTTTAGAATTTTAAGATTTAAAAACTCGGTTTGGAAAAATTTATTTTTAATTTTAGTTTTTTCAAGTTGGTCATCAAACTTCGAATCCAATCAACTGCATATCTGACTAGTGCTCGTTAGTAACTATCACTTCACTTTATTTACGTGTATCTATTATACGTTTATCTTGTATAACGTTTATTACTTATGTTTGGAAAATGGAAATTAAAAACTAAAAATCGATAGATACTTAGTGACGTTCAGTAACATTGGTCGTTCATGTCTTTAAAATTAAAAAAATAAAGAAATTACCATTTTTCTCAAGTCAATACTAGTATTCGTTATGGTATTCGTGTTTGAAATAACCTAAACCAGACAAGTATTTATTTAATATAAATACTCATGACATTTCGTAGGGTCTTAAGTGCACCCCTGGCGTCCACAACCGTCCCCGTGATGCTTATATGCTGTCCCAAAGTTTTTGCCGCGGCTTCAGTGCTTCCCCTTCTCCCTTCCCCGGTCAAAACAACTTGACCCTTATATTGATGCTCGTCCGTTTTTTTTCTTTCGCATCTCAGTATTTATTATGTTTTGTACAGTTATCTTTCTATCTTTCTCGCTCCCACACTCCCGTCCGTCACACGTTCTACGTTATTATCGTAAGATTATGTTCCATTAAACGCGATTCAATCGTGCTCGTGTATGTGTGTTTATGGTTGAAAATAAAAACGAGTATTCGAGTGCATATTACAGTATACATTATTAAATTAGAACAACAAACACTCTGTGCCACCGCCGTGAGCGTTCGAATATTAAATGAACGGAAATTAATAAAACAGAAAAAAATAATAAATAAAAACAAACAAATTTCGCGCGTAACGTGTAAATTATATATTATTATGTGCGCGTTTGGGGCTCGGCGTGTAAGTGCACGTAGTGTCGTCGTATTGGCATTCGCCGCGACGTTAGCGTTTAATACTATTATTTTCAATTTGTTTGCATACATAACGCAATTGCTTCGGAGAATTTCTTTGTTTTTTTTTCTTTTTTTATTGTATCCAAGACCGTCATTATTGTACGCCGCAACTTTTACTCTTAAGATGATCGTGTCAAGTGTATTGACACGCTTTGCTTGTGTGCGCTCGTTCGTCCCGCGAGGGCTGCGACTCGAAGGCGATCCCACGACGTGTTGTTATGATATCGCGTACGTATAAATGCGTGTAAAACACACGTGCCCGACTTGTACGTGTGTGTATGAATTACACACGCGCACGCGAGCATATTCTCGTACCCACGAATTCGTTCGTTACGGGCGCGCGTCAAAAAACACCTCCCTCTTCCCTAATACCGCCGCCACCCGACACCGTCGTCGAGTGTGCAGAGTGGGGTCGCACCAAGTTTTATGGTAAATGCGTGGGTAAATATTTAATCATTAAATTGCATTAAAAATAATGTAAAAAAAAAGTCGAATACTTGTGCTTCTCTATACCGACGCGTAATATAGGTACGTAGGCAAAAAGCAAAAAAAAAACTGTTGGGCAGATAAGTGTATGTAAATTTTTACTGTGGATAATTAAGAAATCATATTTTTTTTTTTTTTTTTCAAAGCGCTACTATAACTGCGGTGTATTCCCTTGAATATTAAATTAAACTAATCGCTTCCGCTTTAGGCTCTTCTGTGTAAATGTAAATATTGCATATTATTCGGGAAACTCGATGAAATATTCAATTTATTTACGAGACGTTATTTCGAAAATAATAATTGTTCACTTGTACGATACCTACCTCACTTTTTTTGCTTTTATTAATCAAGCAATTATAATTATCCGTTAAAAAGTAGAGCAATTATTTTCTCGTAATGATATTCCCGCGATTTTGTTCATACATTTGATACCGATAATTCTATGTAAATTAAAAACAAATTGCTCTCGTTTCAATTTCTATAATATAATACACATTTTTTTTCCGAATCCAATAAAGAGAAGTAATTTTAGAAACTCTTCGTTATTAAATTTCAAAATAATTTGATTAGAGTAATGCGCGTATTTTAATGAATGGTTTTTGTCATAATTTAAGTAAATATTGTCTGTGAAATTGAAAAGTTTTTCTCATAAAACATTATTTTGTAATAGAATTTCGAGGGCTCCGCCATCTCGACTCTACCCGTGTAGAGAGAGAGAGAGAGAGAGTAATGCAGGTGTGTGTGTATATATATATATGTGTGTGTGTGTGTGTGTGTGTGTGTGTGTGTGTGTGTGTGTGTGTGTGTGTGTGTGTGTGTGTGTGTGTGTGTGTGTGTGTGTATACGAATTTTATGGGAATAAAAATCCGAGTGAATAAAATCGAATTAAAATAAAGTATAAAGCGACAATAATTATTATTAAGACGGGACAGTTAAAGACCCGGGGACCTCATAATACATGTTATATTACACGGCAATGTATTTAGCTCAGGGGAGATCCACGGGTTTTCGCCCGAGAGGAAAAAAAAATAATGACTCGACTCGACGTTCTATAATAATTTTTTTCTTTTTTGAATAGTTTTAATAATCCTTTTTGCGGGATACTGTGTCGAAAAAGATGGAAAAAACCAATTAAACGTTTTGCAAATTGGTTCCATAAATCATGTCGGTGTGTGTGTGTGTGTGTGTGTGTGTGTGTGTGTGTGTGTGTGTGTGTGTGTGCGTGTATATATACATTATATTATGTATAAATAAATACATATATACGAAGTCGGGGAACAATATATGCCACCCCGCACACGCCCTCGACGCGTGGTCGTCGTCGTCGTTGTCGTCTTCTTCGTCGTTTCCCCGTGGGACATGATCTCCTTTTGGCACAAAAGTACTCCGTTAACCAATCACGTAGTCGGTTTATGTCATCGAATAATCTTCATATTTCAATAAAAGATTAAAGACCTATGGCCGGGGAGAGGTGGGAGGGGGACCAAAGCCGCCGCGGAAAGTACATCAGCATATATTGGCTTTCGTAATCCAAACGCCACGCACGGGGTGACGCCACGACGGCGGTGGCATTATTATTATTATTATTTTATTTTTTACGCACGCATAATATAATATTATGTATGTATTACCTAGTGGCTGTACGGAAAATGCGTTTTTCAATCAGACGAATTACGTACGCCGTATATAACCGTGCGCGCACACATGCACACACACCGAAAACACTCAGACGATCAATGCGTTGTCGAATATTCTGCGAATATACGTACCCGAAACTAAAATCCAATCGCATTAAAACACCAGCCTACGTACCTACGTTGTTATACGAATATACGTGTTTTATGCCGTGGCGTTTTCATTGTTGGTTCTTTTTTTTGTATTTTTTGAATTTTTTTTTTTTATATACCAATATTTTCTTTCCATTTATCGTTCGCTGTATTTTTGGTCGTCTTTTACACATCATATTATAAAACAACAACATGATTTATCACGTTGAAACCGCATTAAAATATTTATAATGTACACACTACAGTGTGCCGTTACGATATCGCGCGAAAATAATTACACGTTACGGCCTGACAATCATATTTTCCAAATGCGGTTATCGTTACAATAAAATGCAATTACTAAAATGTGTACACGCGTATCATACGATTGTTTATTTATCTATGCGTTTTTTTTATGATTATTCTAAAAGCGTTGTTACAATGCGAGGCCCACGGTGAATTCTCGACTTGCGAAACGATGATTTTGTATAAACGCTGTTGTTTTTTCACCCCGCAACAGCGTGTAGCCGATATGTCATTATTGGCAACATTTATGTTTCATGTGTATACGAATCGGATACTATTGATTAACGCAGAGTTATTTAATCGTAGTAATTAATTTTTTTTTAAATTATTTACATGTGGAGTGGTTGGAGTAAAACGTTAGCGGTATATCCCTCTTCTACCCTCTACCACAATATAATCAACATTTTTCATGGTAACACTAGTGGTCAAAATACAATTATTTAAAATTGGAATTTAAAAAAAAAAAATCTGTTTTAGAATATTAAACGTTTTAAGCTTTAGTTGCAATCGAAAATTTCTGAAAAAAATGTCGCTTTTAATCTTTCGAATTGTAATTGAGTATTCGTCGTCAGATAATTTTGTTTTTTTTACACGTCAAAATGATTGACGAATTCCTGGTGTCGGGTGTTTTATTTTCTGTGAATTATGGTCTGAACCGAATCCACACATTCGGCCGTTCGAAACATTCCCCTTGCTCTCGGAAGAACAGAAATGACGCCGTCGAGTCTGTCGTGCGTCGTTACTACCTACTCGTATATTGTACACGTGTAATGGATATATGTGTGTGTGTGTGTGTGTGTGTGTGTGTGTGTGTGTGTGTGTGTGTGTGTGTGTGTGTTTTTGAACAGCATATTAAATTACTTTTTCTCTAAACCGAGTGAAATAGATGTTTGAAAATAAGCCTTAATGTTTACTAGCGTTATGGTACCTGTATAATATATAGTTGCCGTTATTATTATTATTTTTTTTTAATCTCAAGTACGATTGATTTGCTTGGTGTGCGTAAATAAGTGGGCGGAATACCACGCGTGATTACGCGAAACGAATGTACTCGTGCCGTGAGAGAAATAAACACTGACAAATGTTCCATTTGGTGATCAAAAAGTCGACCTGGGGGTGCTTACAATATTTACTACATGTAATGCGTGCGCGCGCGAGCGAGCGAGCGAGCGTGTGTGTGTGTGTGTGTGTGTGTGTGTGTGTGTGTGTGTGTGTGTGTGTGTGTGTGTGTGTGTGTGTGTGTGTGTGTGTGTGTGTGTGTGTGTGTTACAGCTGTTATGACCACGCGTGTTCCCGTACCGTGAAAAAGACGTCGATAAAGTACACGGCACGTGTGTACCACAACCAATATGATACAGACGTACGGTATAAATGTTAGATTACAAGTGTACGCTGTACAGGTATATATATATGTATATGTGCCTAACCTTACCCAACCCGACCGTACCTCCGTGATCGACAACGGCCTATGTAATACTCCTCGCTACGACGCGGTATCACATTGATGCACGTGCATCACGTCCAGTGACTATTCCCGAAAATCTCCATTAGCAGTCCACTCTTACATACGTGCGTGTACGTTACGTATACGAATATAATATGTACATACACCGCTGCAGCTCTACGGCTTTGTGTGTGTGTGTGTGTGTGTGTGTGTCTGTGAGTGTGTATTTGTATCTTTCGTGTCATTATTTTTCGAGGCGCACGTACTGTTTGATGTATTTCCATACGAAACGCGACCTGCAACTATACACATCGTCTTTTGCGCGCAATACAAGTATAAAATTTATCGCATATGAACCTAAACGTGTGCGCGTATGAGAGTGTTCATGTACATCCCCTTCCTTCGAGGTCGCGGCTTTTGACGGAAAAAATCGCACTTCTACCTACACCTCTGCGGATCGGACGGTGCGAAGGCCGCATAGGGCGAGGGCGTCCGGGTATTAGCCACGCGCGGCGGTAATGGATTAGTTTACGATACCGTTATAACCTCAAAGGGCCTTACGGCGGCGCGGAAGCGTCCGGAAGTCCGGAGTCGGGAACAGTCTGGACGCGGGTCGGCGAGGAAGGGTCAAAGGGTACGGGGCGGCAACAGTCTCTGGGGTCGGCGTGGCGCAGCGTGTACCGTGAACTACGACGCGGTGTGGTAGGGGCGGAGAGCTGTTTTTGGGGAGTAATTGATGAATGAAAGTTGGCAGATTAAAACTTTGGCGCGCGGAAGCGATCGGCATTCAGGGACCGTAAAACGTAATTAGATTTGCAAAAATAAAACCAGAAGAAAACAATAAATAAGGCTTAACGTAGAAAATCTATTGCGGGCCGTCTCTCGCGGAGTCGCAGTCGTCGTGTGCATGTGTAAGCGTGTCTTTCTTACGCCTTGTAGGCGTATGACGTGTTCGTGTGCGTTGATAAGCGTGTGTGTGTGTGTGTGTGTGTGTGTGTGTGTGTGTGTGTGTGTGTGTGTGTGTGTGTGTGTGTGTGTGTGTGTGTGTGTGTGTGTGTGTGTGTTTGTGTTTATATTGTGTTCGTTTGTACTTTAATCTTCGCTTGCCGCACATCGCGTCTTGGGAATATTACATCCCGCCGTACACGTCAAACGTTATTCGCGAGATTTAACTACGGGTTTTTCGTATAGTGCGCGTACTCAACAATAAACCTAACCGATTGATACAGTGAAAAAGACATTTCTAACGCCCCGACGTATTCGAAATAAAATTAAACCCACGGTATGAATACCAAAAGGACCGCCGACCTCTATATATACCAGCTATGTTTATGGTTACTATGGTTCGGGGACAATATCGAAATACCATCCAGTCACGCCGCTTGTTAACATGGTATACGTATCGCCGTGTAGTAGTGCTTAGTCGTCATATCGTTTTCTGCAGCTCTAAATACTTTTCAATATACCCATATTGTATATTTAATATATTTATTTGCTGCAGGGTCTCCTTCGTTCTCCGCTACGGTCGCTTTATAATAAGAGAGTTCAGTCGTGTCTACTCGTTACGTATGTGTATGTTGTAGGTGCCTGTACAGAAAGAGTATTCTACTATAATAATATAGTAATGGCATGTAAACTACCACCGTAGATATTACTAGATTTTATTATATCCATTGTAGATGTAATGCCTTAGGAATTTCGAATTTCCGCGGGAGAAAATATGTATCGCGTTTATTTATTATCATATATATATATATATGATTTACGTTTTTAATCGATTATTTCATTGCAGGCCAATACTAGATTCCAATTGGAGGGGGAATTCATATTTTTATTTTTCCGATTGCTTTCCGTAAGTTGACTTTCTTCTGATCACACATCGATTTCGTTTCACCGTACGTTAAAATTACAGCGAATATGATTCACGCACATTTACAGGCAGGTCGGTCTAAAAAAACAAAAACTGTTTCTCTCTCTCTCTCTCTCTCTCTCTCTCTCTCTCTCTCTCTCTCTCTCTCTCTCTCTCTCTCTCTCTCAGTATCTTGGAAATATCAAATCATAATGCCTATTTCGTGTATTAGCCGTGCGAAATTGAGGGTCGTCGTCATTGAGAAACGAGCACCGCGGCCTTTGAATAATGTATAAGTATATATTATAATATATGCAACCTCGCGCTTATTCGTAGTATCCTTATGTATGATTTAACAAACTATATTTTATTCACTAAATACGTAACGAGTAATTTCAAATGAACGTATACGTATTATATATATGTGTATGTGTGTGTGTGTATTGTGCGTTATTCAGTCATCGTGTACCTCGCTTATGTGTGTAGGGTTGAGGTCGGCGATGTCGTTACGTATTATATGCCCCTTTATATGTGTGCGCGTTAAAATTACGCAGATATCTATAACGCCATAGAGAGTTCTGTATATAAGTGAGTTTGCGAGGGGTTCAAGAGACCCCCGTATCTTAATATATCTATGACATGTAAAACAGACCCTTCAGATTTGTGTGTGTGTGTGTGTGTGTGTGTGTGTGTGTGTGTGTGTGTCGTATATATGGATATTATAATAGCATATTACTGTTGCGAGTTCAAAGAATGTATGTATATCTATAAATATATGTGTATAGCTAATACCTACTCGCACGAGAATGGTCTCGGTGCACAGTCAAAACTGTTTATAATGACATTTCGAAGGTTCGCAGGAACCACGTCACAGTTACTGCTAAACATCGCATCCAAATTAAATAACATTAATATAAACACGGCCGTGCATTGTGTTGTATACATATATTCGCCGAGAATCGATCCGTTTCGCCGGATAATGTGTCATTACCTTATAGTTTTATGCTGTTTCGAGATTTATGAGCCGGCGTGTAAACGAACAGTAGAAAATCCAGTGTCGTTTATTTTTCGATCAGTTATTAGCCGCGGCGGGTGCCAGAGAACAACGTTTGATTATCGAATCGGTGCGCGGTGTAATTTTTAAGTTTTCGCTCCCGACAAAATATATACAATTAATAATTTGCACGTCCAATAAGTTTTTCTGGGAGGAAATTAATTTTATAAATTCGTTTTATACTGTAAATGTTTGAACAAAAGTTGGTTAAAATGTAGATTAGCCTCAGGATTATTTCCATAAATACCGTTAGGTATTTTCGTTTTTTTTTTATTATTATTATTCTTAATCCGAAACTTTGTCTCGCATATAGTTGTTAACGGCTGTTTGGGTTTTCCACGGATTTAAATACGATGTATAATCAATATGTAAACTGTTGTGTTGTTGTATATTATTTTGTACTTGTTATAAACTATAATGATTTTAATTTTTAACATTTTATTAAAAACCTTATATTCTCTATATTTTTTTTATTGTTATTTCTGTTGGTTGTTTTTTTTTTTTTTTTTACTTACCTGTAACATAATTTATATTCATACTGGTAAATTGAAAATCAAAAATGTTGCGAACCATATCAATCATTTTACTTTATTCATGTACTGTTCGGAATATAAACGCCTGAAGTATATTTTCAATATACAGACAAATTATATTTGTATGGAAAAAATATATTAAATAAGTTTGAAAAAATGAATTTATATATATATATATATATATGTATACATAGGTGTGTGTGTGTGTGTGTGTGTGTGTGTGTGTGTGTGTGTGTGTGTGTGTGTGTGTGTGTGTGTGTGTGTGTGTGTGTGTGTGTGTGTGTGTGTGTGTGTGTGTGTGTGTGTGTGTGTGTGTGTGTGTGTGTGTGTGTGTGTGTGTGTGTGTGTGTGTGTGTGTGTGTGTGTGTGTGTGAATAAAAAAAATATAGTTATCAAAATAATGTTGAAGCTACATTGAAAAATTATATCATAAAATGTTCGGAACAATATTTATAATATTTTGGCTAATATCTTGAAGTTTTGACTCTCAAAAAAGTTTACCTCGCTTTGTAAAGAAAACTTCGATCTAAATGTTTCGGCAGATGTTATCTAATTTAAAACAAACTGGTATTATAAACGTGAAGGTGGAAACTAAATGGAAATTAAAATTGATAAAAGAAATAAGTTAAAAACATATTATTTTCTCCGAGAAATAAAAACTTGTTTTTTCGTAAAAAAACATCTTTATCGAAAACATTCAAGTAATTTTTTTAACATTTAACCCTGGGACTTGATGATGAAATTTAAAAAAATAAATACGTAACCCCGTCATGAGTTAAAAAGAAATTATGAACACCTATTTCTGCTTAATTAATTAATTTATATTCCTATGTAGGATATTAAGTTGTTGTACATAAATATTTTTTACATGTCATGTACAACACGCGGAAACGGCTTAAGTTTTATTTTTTATTTTATTTCCGCTACCTAATTTATCTCGTACTAATTGTCCGGACACGGGTTGTGTACCGTAATATAATATCATGGTGTCTTTTCAACGGAACGTTTCCGGGAGGTGGGAAAAAACAATTTGAAAAATCTACGTGACAATATTATAATGTTATTAAAGCGCACCCGACTAATACACTGTGTGTTGTTTTGTTTTTGCAGATATTTTCGCGTTACGGGAAAGTCCTGAAAATCGTCACGTTCACCAAAAACAGTGAGTATACACGCGTGTCGTACGTATATAACGCTCGCATTACAGCGGCAAAGCTGCAAAAGCGGTTAATTTATCTTTCGCGTCCCGTGCGTTTCTCCGGACGGACGCGAGTGGAGCGCCTCGAGGTGCCGCGGCGAATAGAAAGAGGCTCCGCTAAAAATATGACGTGCACACGCGTCGTCGTATCGTCATAATAGTCTGGCGGAGCGTTCATATTCGCGTTTGAGTAGACAAAATAATTATCAAACGGCATCATCCCTTACGCCGTCGTGTACGGCTAGGTTACCCGCTCATTTCGAGTCCTTTGGACGAAAACAGTTTCGCGTCGCCACCGCGAGCACGCACACGACGTATCATATAATACGTTCACGCGTACGTAATGTACGAATAATATTTTCGCCGGGCTTACAAATCGGCGCATAATTCGTGTAAGACGACGCATTAGTAATCACCGTGTATGCCACGTGTGTGAGCATACGTACAACTCTGTAATACTACTACTGCAAATGTCTTTTTACTTCCCTCTCCTCGCGTCGCGTTGTCGACCGTCTGTCTGTCTGTCTGATAGTCTCTCTCTTCCTCTTGCTCTCTATCATTTCCTTCTGCCGAGGACGACACATTTATCTTGTCCCGGCGATCTATCACCACCGCCGTCCCGACGAGTGTGCCTTTGAGAATAATAATCCTTTTCTCTGGAAAACAATATAACGCGGTTTCGTCATATCAAGAAGTTTGTGCCCGGTCCCAGACAATTAATCATATCTTCATTTTGTTCTCGCCCCTGTAGTGTTGTCGTCATACATTAATTAACGTTGTGCTACATTACCTAACTCCCTCCCCCAACACGTTTGCCCCTTCTGCCCTCTCAGTCCCATCCCTTCAGATGCCACCCTGAGGGAGCTTTTCTTTTCTAAAAACGAAAAAACGCTATATTTTTTTGTGTGTATACTTATTTATTTTTATTTTTTTTTATTTTTTATACATTGTGTGTGTGTAGACGTGTATAAAAAGAAACGTTTAGTATTTTCCCCGCGCAAACTTTGCTGCGACCGAAACAATGGCATCTCTTTTGTCAACTTCTCCGTCGTAACTTTTCCATTAATTTCGTGTGCTTATTATGTTGAATTAAATAAACACACACACACGCATGTATTCTTTTAAACTAAATATCCATTGTATGTGTATATATTTATATAATATAAATATATTATGTATAATATTCATAATGATTTGTTTTTTCACCGTCCGTGTTTTGCAGACTCGTTCCAAGTGTTGATTCAGTATCCGGACGTGGTCACCGCACAATCCGCCAAACTGGTAAGTGTTTTCATCGTATGACAATATGTGTACCATACTATATGTCATACATGAATATATTTTATATATGCCATGCAACGAATATTGTTTACAATATTAAAACATTAAAAATACACTTAAACTTAAAAACGAAACGATACAAACAAACATGCCGGTACTTTTTTAAACCATGTCTGAAACACAGTCATTGGACGGACAAAATCTGTTCCATACCGGCCATTTGTTTGACCTGTCGCATTTGAATAACGTAAGTTCAGGACCGCACGTGTAAAACCCGTTTGTATGTAATACTATATGCGTGTGCGCGTGTGAAAATGTATGCAGTGTGTGCAATACTTGCGTGTGTGCGTGTGTATTTTCTCTACTCTACTCCGCACCGCGCCGCACTTTTAGCGTCTCCGCATGCGCGACAATTACGTACCTCTCTAATCACATCGTGAAAAACGCGCAGACCCACAGTTAATAATAAATACATCATGTGCCTTTATGCACGCTATAACGTAATAACCCGACGAATCGCCGTTTTATTTCGTTTTTTTCCAATGCCCCTGTCCGCGAGCGGCAACCTTCGTTGATTAAACGCATTGTTTTTCATTTATTTTATTTTTCTCTCCCTTTTTTTTGTCGTATCTTAACACCCCGTAAATAATTAAATTCGTTTAAAAAAGCCTCTGATTTATTCGCGCCTCGTCCCGGCTCACGAAATGCCGCGCGCACCGTCGCCATCATCCGAGACTCGCCGCATAATTGGATAATTGGTTTTTTTTTCACTCTAATTTTGCCCGTCGGTTTACGCGTCGATCGCCTCGCGGCGCATGCCTAGCAAATACGTTATGATCACCGGGTGACCTAGACGATCGGGCTCCGAGTGTTTAGAGGCACGCTCCGAACTAGCTCATAACATATATATATATATATATATATACATACATACACACACAATATATATATGATATACGGAGACGCTACACGCGAGCGGTGTGTACAGTTTTTGATTTTTTTTCATACTTTTTTTTCGCCTTATTTTTTCCTACTTCTTCAGTATTATGGCGGTGTGTCCGTTCGCATCACGTCGGCGACACGTCACACCTTTATACACATATGCGTATATTTATTCATTTATTTGTTTATTTATTTATTTATTTACCTGTCTGCATATTAGCAGTGCTTGATCACGACATAATGGGGTACACCAAAGACGAATCGCAATTCCTTTACTATTTTACTTTTGGTATTTTTTTTTTTTTTTTTACTCGCCTCCGATCGTTAGACGTTTGTCTCACTCGTAGTGTGTTTTGAAATTCGATTATTAATTTTTCGATCATTTTTAATCATGTTATTTATTATTTTTCGTTACATCTATATCGATATGACCGTCGAAAGAGAAATGAATAAGTTTAGCGACCGTACGTTTCTTGCATTTTATACATCACGAAGTAAGACTGATGTCTAATTTTCTCGTGGTAAACTTTTGTTTCATCAAACTGCTAAACAAAGTCATTGATTCGATTCAAAGACGTCCGTGAAACACACCCGATTCTTAACTAGTTATTTTGAAAACTCTTTAATTTAATTTTTTATTTATACATACATTTATGTATAACCTATGCTCGCCCGTTTCATTATCACAAGTATTATTTCGTTCGGCTCAAGCACTGTTATTTTTTTCCACTTATATTCGAACAATTTTACAATAAGCTCTTCTCCGCCACGACGGTTTTGTTAATTTTGTGTTTGTTTTTTTTTTTTTTTTACTCCCGTCCGCTCCGTAAACGCGAATGACTTACAGTCATTGGACGGACAAAACATATACACGTCTTGCTGCAAGCTTCGCATCGAATACTCAAAATTATCCAGTCTGAACGTCAAGTACAACAACGACAAGTCGCGCGACTACACCAACCCGACGCTGCCCAACGGCGATAACACGGTAATGGAAACGCTGGCGGCGCTCGGCGTGGACTCTGTGGCCAGCAACCAGCTGCTGCCGCACCAGCTCAGCCTGCTGCTGTCCGGCGTGCCCAACGCCGCTGCTGGACTTCCCCAGGCCCGCCGGCAACTGACCACCAACACGGACCACAGCCGGCTCGCAGGTAAAGCCGTATACGCCACGTATTGCGACGCGTCACGGGCGTTTTCGCCTGGCAGAAGAGGACAGGGGTAACGCGGGACACGGGTCCTCCCCGGTCGCCGTTTCTGTCCGGAATACGGGCGGTGACGGAGGAGGATTTTCGTGCTTGAATCGATATTTAGGGACGATTAGTGTACACGTTATCCACTGTATCGTCCCTGTCGTTGTTCTTGTTTCATAACCAGACGTATTAGATCGTTTACGATGTTACTCTTGCGTTTTGCGATCCGCATTGTCGTGTTTTGGATTTTAACAAAATCAAAAAAAAACAGAGTTTTCTATGTTTAAAAGAAGAAAAAAAATTGTTCTTCCTACTACATAGTTAGGTTACATACATAATATGAGTAGTTAACTGATTCAGACGATATAAAAGTTCACAATTTAGTCGTTTTTTGAACCGCCTTTAATCGATTGATATCTTTGGACGTCTGTAGAGAATTGGATATCGACGCTAAAGAAGTTTTTGATATATATCTGTTGACATATTGTCCCAAAAATCAAGAAAAATTCATATAATTTGTTTTTAATATCAATGACGCATGGCTAATATAATGTACGTTTTTGTATATAGAGAAGGGGACGTGGGGGGTTACCACCTCATGGCTCTCTGTGCAATAAATTTGCATCCCGTGTTCCCGCGATCACCCCCGTAGAGGATTCTGCACATGACGATATCATCACTGTATCAATATTATAGCTATATATAAACAAATAATATTAAACTATATTTTATTTGAAAAAACTACAATCCACGCACACTCAATTAAAGTCGAAATTGATTATAATTGTTTGTTTTATTATTACTATAATTGTTATTATTATTGTATAATTTATTCCGCACGCCACCGCAATAAATGTAATCGAACGCACATTAATTAATTAATAAAGCGAAATATTCCCGTTTATCGTTGGAGCGGATATAAAATAAATATATTTATTACAACACAGAAACTCGGACTGGAGAATAACTGGAATTTTTTCAGTATTATATTGTTTTGGACGGAATTTATGGGTATACGTTTCGGAATTCCGTATGATATTCTTTACTCGGTAAACATTCGCCGGCATGTTCCAAATTCGTTTTTGATGTATACCTCGGATACAACTGTGTTTCTCCTCGCAGAGTGTAATAAGGTCCGCCCCCGTATAATGTGTTCAAACATCCATGTTACGGATGGCAAAAACAATATATATATATATATATGATATTAAAAATCTCTCCGGAGTTTATAATATAAAACATACACTCGTGTATAAAAAAAAAAAACATCGTAGACATTCGACAGAGTGTGTGTGTTTAGAGGGTAAGAACAAAGGGACATTGTACGTAGGCACGCGCTCAGTGTGCAAATATACTTACCTAATCGCAGTGTTCGTATTGCGACGCGGTGGCGACGACACGGACAATAAGTCGAGAGAGCATTATGACGAACCGTCGAGTCGTGGGTGGGTGGGCGGGTGGTTTTGATGACGATTGCGTCTCGCCCGGGAAAGTGTGGAAAAAATCGACGTGGTGTAATGTATTATATTTTTACTATTATTACAATTATTATTATTATTATGATTAACGTAATTATTATTAATTTTACAATACTTTAACTCACCAGGAAAAATTTTAATAAAACCTATGTCACTACGGCGAGGAGTAATTGTTTCTTTCGATTTTCGTTATTTTTTTCGTTTAATCGTAACAAAGCTCGTAGTCGGGGATTCGGTCGGACGCGGGGTGGACTTGAATGTCGTGCCGATTGTGAAGGAAGTTGACGATGATGAACAAGTCGAATATAGTCTTATCGGTATAATGCGCGTTCGTACTCGTATTTATTCCGGGACCGTGTCCAAACCTATAATCTCGATTTGTTATTTTATCTCTCCGGCCCCCTCGCCGCCGCGCTCCCGCCCGCCCACCTTTACCGCGGTTCCGTTCCTTTTGCCGCCGCTATCAATCCTTGTCAATCCGAGACATCATTGAGACCGGCGCGGTGGTCGGCTAGTATATAATATCGTGTGCGTACTTATTCATACAGAGATTGCTGATCCCGTTCCTTTTGTTGGTATCTGAAAATCCAAAAATCGTATATAGGGCGAGCCGACCTTCTCACTGATACTGTGTGTATAGTCATCACTAAGCGCATCGACGGTTAGGGCAGTGTTAGCGTACACTTATACTCTCCTTCCAAAGTATTTCGGCACATACTACGTCACTTTGCTGTTATCCGTACACGCACGGGTTCAAATCGTCTGTGCTATCGATTGCCACCCACCCCTTCTTCCGTAGAACTCAAAATTAATCTCCAAGATTCACTTGACTGTTTTCGATTAAAAAAATTATTGAAATAATGTATTAAGTATAACGTTACGTTTATCTATGAACAGCACACGCTTGTATAGTTATATCAGACGATTTTGTTATTTTTAAATTGTATTATAATATTACAGATTAAAACTTTAAAAGTTTTGCGAGGTGTAAGTTCGTCAAAAATTAATTACAAATTATATAAACGCATACGGGGTGTGCCTAGAAAGTTAGTGAAAATTCTAAACTCGTGTTGTGTTTAAGATTTTATAATCTGATTACATTCAGCAATTTAAGATTAATTAAATAATATAATCTGATAGGGCATTAATTTAATTTTGAATATCGACGTATGTTATCGATAATTATTATCTTCAATCGTTGTTGCATGATGATTTTCTGAATTCTGATCATCTTACCTTGTTAAAAAAAAATTACCAAACAGAATACCAAGTATACATTATTTGCTTTTCTTCCTCGCGTACGTGCTACATAATAAAACTAGGTTTAGTATAAGTTTGGCTTATTTTGTAAGATAATTGTATGATTGTCTAAAACAATAAAGTAAAATAAAATTTTTGAGGTCCGACTCTCATTTTTTTTTCGAATTACCGTATCAATGACTCACAAAAATATTTGTATTTAAATTTATTCTAAACAATAAAAATGAGTAATTTCTATGTATAAAAGTTTTGTTCTATTCTTTATACAATGTGATTAAATAATTGTAATAAAACAAAGAAAACTGATTTGACGAGTCCTCGAAAATGTTATTTATTCTTTAACCTTCGACGGTAATTATTGATGATTTTACTCAGGAAAACTCAAAAATCCTTGTTTTCAATTAACGATTTTTGTTTTTTTTAACACCGACTCGTGTCGTTCGTGCATGGGTGAGTGAATGATATCATATGGATATGTTTGTTTTAAACTCCACCACGATTATATATATACGTATTTTCGAAATGAATTCGCGTTGCTTAAGTAAACACGCCCACAGCGTGTTCTCGAAAGATTTATTCATCATAAATACAATTTTTTTTTTTTCGTTAGTAGAGTTTTTTTTGCAAATAAATAACTCAAATCTTCGATATTTCATAACGTTGTACATCCGGATGGTGGTTTTTAAAATTGAACCCATCGTTCAAATATAAAACCAAATGCATAATATATATCATGCTATTTATCTTGTTTGGTAATATTTTTCTATTTATTTTTCGTAAAATAGTAAAATAGTTTTTGATTAAATTATTTGATATACAGTCCACCCTCGTTAACACGAATTCGGTTATAAAGTAAGATTAATATATATTATCAAATACCAATACATGTTATGTGTGCCTATTTAAAATTTTTCCGCGAAATTTGATTAGGCGTATGAAGTACGTACACACATATTGTGTAATGAGAGAGGTATTTAATAATTAACTTCATAAAACAGCAAATCACTAGGTAACGAAATCGATTTGATACCGAACGATATAGCCATTGATTCAAATTAAAGCAATTTTATTGTGCCGAACCCGATCGTATGTAGAAAGAAGGTAAAGCACCGATGAAATAAATAAATACGTCTGTCGCTCGGCTGTGATATCGAAAGATAAAATCGTAATAAATAAATAAGGAAACAACTGTTTTCTGTTAGACAAAACGACAATACGGTTCCCAAAATTTGTTAGAGTTTTTTTTTATAAACCGATGCAAACAAAATAATTGGTTCGTTGAAATATTCGGGGTTTTCCAGAAAAACGGTTCGCGTCGACGCAGAGTAGTTTTTAAACGTATGTAATATATATATATATATATATATATATATATATATATATATATATATATATATATATATATATATATATATATATATATATATGGTTATTTTCGTCGTATTTCGCAGAGAGCGAACACATTTGATTTTATTTTATTTTTTCAACTGTATATAAAAAAAAAAAAAAAAAAAAAAAAATACAATACGCCTGTGACGACGTCTTACGCATTTTACGCCCGTCGTAAACCGTAAAAGAGCGTATAATATTATTTCGTTGTATATATTATCGTACGCGGTTTCGTGATGATACCATTCCGTCTGCATCGGTTGTTCGCAGGTAGCCCTGGCATGCTGACGCCGTCGTTCAATGCCGTCCATGGACTCGCGTCGCCGCTGGCCACGTCGTTCGCTAACACGCCCGTGACCAACATGCCGCTCGGGTTCACGCTGCCCGGCACCACGTTCGCGGCGGGCACGCTGAGGCTGCCCAACCAGATGGCCGGACAGACGTGCGTGCTGTTGGTCAGCAACTTGAACGAAGAGGTGATGACAAACGATCGCGCGTTTATATTAAAAAAAAAAAAAAAAACAAAAAAAAAACGGCGTAGTGGTTTTTACGACGCGCGTTAATTGAATATCAAAGCAGATGTATACGTTTTGTACGGTTTGATAAATGAAAAAAAAAATTTTTTAAATGTTTTTGTTTCCAATCCATTTACGTCGCGGCGCACGGGCCTCGTCCTCGGGCACCGGTACACGACGGCCGGCTGCTCGGATGCTGCTGAAACCGACGGCGGTCGGCCGTGTCCGCGTGTCCTGACCTAACGACACGCGCGGCGGTGCAATAACGCCGTTGTTGCGGTGGCGTGCTCTCCAGAGGTGGCCTACGTTTGGAGCCGGCCTTTGACGGATCCGAGTGAGGTCGGTGACCTCCCGTATCTCGTGTGTGCCAGACGCGCCTTTGGTGGGACGACGGGGCACGGCCGATAGTCGTCGTCGTCGTCTTTGTTGTTATTATTGTTGTGGAGGACGAGACCGAGATCAAGATGGTCAAAAAAGAGAAGAACACGTGTTAATATTTAGAGATTTTTTTTTTTTTTGTGACATTGCGTATTGCGATAGAAAATTAAAAAACCAAAAAAATTAGAAAGAAGGATGAAGAGTTTTTTGAAAAACGGAGAGAGTAGTGAGGTCAATGCCTGAAATTTATCACCGGATACAGACGAACCACATACATAGCAACGTGACATTACGTATAGAGGCGCTCGAAGATATTACGTGCCACTAAGAAGCGGTGTGGCATCATCCCGTCGCGCGTGTCTGTACCCGAAGACTACAGTATTACACTGTCGTAATGTCGTTAAACGGGGAAAAATTATTTTCGCCCTCATTCACGGCTCCTCTTTTTCAATGAATTTGATACTCTTAATCTGTTCATTATTATTACTATTACTATTATTATTATTATCATTGTTATTATTATTATTTGTTATTTGTTATTATTATTTATTTTTCATGTTTTTATTCATTCATTGTACAAACTGATACTGAAAGAATTCTGTTTTTCTGATTTTTTTTGTTTTTGGCTTTCCCTAACGGTGATGCTACTACTACTACTACTACTACTACTACTACTACTACTGCTGCTACTCGAAAAAAAAACAAATCTGTTTCTGTCTAACTATGCCGCCACGGACACACCTTTTAACTCTTTCTACGACCAAAAATATACAAAATTAAAAAAAAAACTTATCGCTTCGTAGATGGTCACGCCAGACGCTATTTTCACTTTGTTTGGTAGGTGCATTATATACTTAACTTATACTGTTATATTGATTTTCATTTATATTATACATAATATAATTGTTTATTTTACTTTTTTTTTTAAGTCGAATAAAAACCCTTCGAGGCAGATGGAAGTTTGTTGTTTTTCGTCTGTAATCTATAATGCACATTACATATATCTATTTCTTGTCGATAATCATTACTACTTCCAACTGCCTTCTTTTTTGATTTTTATATCATTTAAACGTTTACCTTTAGTTTTAAATGTATTATTGTTATTAGCGTACTTATTATTTCCTTCTTTTGATAACAGACGTGCATGTTCCCCCGTTAACAATACATTCGTTTTTTTTTTATATTTTTATTTCGATTTTTTTTTTATTATCCAACTTACATAAAAATTTGTTTTCTCTACGAGTGTTTGTTTTATTAATTTTCACTTTCGCGTGATGTACAGGCGTGTACGGAGATGTATTGCGTGTGAAGATCCTATACAACAAAAAAGACGGAGCTCTGGTACAAATGGCTGAACCGCACCAAGCACATCTGGGTGAGTGCATACGTATATTTTTTCATCGCCACGAGGCGGTCGCGACAAATTATATCGAATATATCGCTAACGTCGGTACGCCCTTTCAGCTATGCTTCATCTAGACAAAGTACGCTTGTACGGCAAGTACATACGAGTGATGCAATCCAAGTACCAGACTGTTCAATTGCCTAAAGAAGGACAGCCTGACTCTGGGCTCACAAAAGATTACACGTCGTCGCCCTTACACCGGTTCAAGAAGCCGGGATCGAAAAACTATCAGAACATATATCCGCCGTCGTCCACTCTCCATTTGTCAAACATACCGTACGTATATTATAGAGAGTGCACCTCGGACGTTTCATTGTTGATTTCGTGTTTTTCAGAACGACATTATCGGAAGATTTTTTGAAGACTGCGTTTGAAAACAACAATTTCACAGTCAAAGACTTCAAATTCTTCCCGTAAGTATTTCACTGTTTACCGATTTCATTTTTGATTTTTTTTTTTTTTTTTTTTGTTTACACATGTGTTATTTAATCGATACTTCTGTATTGCAGTAAAGACCGTAAGATGGCTCTGATTCAAATGGAATCGTTGGAAGAAGCCGTCGCCGCACTCATTGTAAGCACGTCTTCGTATATTTTTTCGCTTTTTATGGAATAAACACGTCCGTACTCAATATAAAAAAAAAACTGCTCAAGACCTTGAGACCTCACAGTAAAATTATTTTCCCTCTGTTTGCGATAATCAGAGTATCTAAACGAGTCGTCTCCTTTATAGATATAGATTAACATTTAATGATTATTATTTTGTTTTTCATCCATTTTTACAAAATGTCTCGTTTTCAAAATAAGCTTAATTTTAATGATTGTCCCGAAAAAAAATTATTTTTTATTACATTATTCAAACCGTAAAGTATTCTCGTAGGTCACTTGGTCTCACATAATTAATGAGATTTGTGAATTTCTGAAAACCCGCTGATTTTCGCCCGTGCCTTTTCTGTACACAAAAAACCAATACTATATTATTAACCATTTGGGTGTTTTGTTTATTTTTGTAGAAGATGCACAATTATCGGCTCAGTGAACAAAATCACCTGCGTGTATCATTTTCAAAGTCTAACATCCAGCCAGACACACTGACACCTAACTAGGATTCTTCCCCTGCGCTTTAGAATTACTGGACAGTGTTGCCAAATCATGCAACAGTCAATGATCTTTATAAACGCGACTGTGTTTTTGCAAGTATTTTAATTATAATATTATTGTTTCATATTTTAAAGTAATTCATAAACAGTATTATTTTTTTAATATTATTATTATTATTCTTTATTATTATCATGATTATAGTTATTATTCTGAATTTTTTTTTTATGCAATTAACTTTTAAATGTTTCTATTTACTTTTTTTTTCTTCAGGAGTATTATTTTTTGCATAATATTTACATGTTGATGTTTTTCCATCATTCCTCTAAAATATCTTTATACTTGTGTATTATTTAATTTATATCTATTGTATGTTTAATATTTAGTAAGGCCGATATTTAGGTCACCAAACAATATTTATTGAAATATATAAAAAAAAAAAATATTATTTTAGTAGTAGAAATTGTCACCAAAGGATGCGAGGAAAATGTGTAATAAGAAATCGCACTAAATTCTATTTATATAAATGAAACATTAAGTATTTTTTTTATTATTTTTTTTTTCTATTTATAATTTATACTATTTTTTATTCTACTATACCGATTATGTTTATTTTTAGAGAAACAGTTTAATTTTTTATACACAAGCAATTTCTTATGTTTTGTTAAGATGAATAAACTGTTTATTTTTTATTTTTATTTTTATTTTTTTTTAATCAGTAAAAAATAAAATAGCGGAAATCCCACTTTAAATGAACTTTTGATGTTAAATTTGTATGTCTTATGCCTTAGATTTTTATTAATTTGGTTAATATTAATTCATGATTAATTATTGTTTAACCCAACTCAAAGACAAAATATCCGTTATTTTATTTTTTATACTTTGGTTATTTTATTTTTCCCATTTCTTTTTTTCTTTAGTTTCTTTATTTTTATTTTCCTTATTTCATTTATTTGGTTGATTTATTATTATAATTATTATTTATCGCACTGAAAAGAAGTGGACATATCGGAACTCAACGATCACAATCAATTCTGTATTATAGCCAATATCTTCTAAATTATAATTGTTGTTTTTTTTTTTTTTTTTTACTAAGTTAAAATTTTTGTCAGAGTATTATGTAACAATTTGTATTTAAAACTATTAGTGTAAGTAGAGGGTAAATGTTTTTTTCTTTTATTAATGTAGTTATTTTGTTATTGACGTAAATGTAACTTGTATGGTAAGATTATTCTTAAGTAATGTGTAGATCGTTAGAGTGTAATAGTTATTTTTTAAGAATGAATGCCAATGTGACAATCAAAATTCTAAATGACGATTACGCCATCACACGTAACGTCTGCAACTGTTCTTGAAAAAAAAAAAACTAGCAGACGCACACGGACCTCAATATAATTTGTATGAATCATTTGTGATATTTGATTATCATCGATCAGTTACGTTCGCACACCACTTAACTCTTCTGGGGTTCATTGTGCGTCTGGTCTTGAACTTTCATTTTTCACGAAAACATTGTAAACTTATGATAATTATTATTGTTGTTAAACTTAGACTTACCTTGGTGATGTCCTCGACTCGTTATCGAATTTGTTATCTAATCGACGACAGCCGTTTTCGTCCTACCCATGTCAATTCGTGCGCTGACTAAGCGTTACCTGCAATAATTTTAATATATTTTATTTAGATATTATTATTGTGATTAGTGTGTACTCACAACAATCATAGCTAATTTATGCTAAAAACTAGGACAATCGTTTGTGACGGCTCTTCAGCCGTACACACTTAGATGTATTTTATTAATGAGTGAAAAAAAAATATTATCGTCCCTTTTATCGTTCTCTTTACCGTCCCCTCCACCTACCATTATATATTATTATCCATGTCGGTAGTTTAAAAATAGTGTTAAAAAAAAAGAAAAAAAAAAGAAAACATTTTTTTTTTTTTATTGTTTAGATGTATATTATTATTATTATTATTATTATTATTATTATTATTATTATTATTAAATAATTAACATAAGGTCGTACTCTAGATATGATTTTTTGTGTCACTATTTATATACGTTTAGGCAAATTTTGAAATGTAACCAAATAATAATCAAAGCACACTCATCGTTTCTCTTCACACTTGATCTGTATCTTAGTCTCTAGCTATATCTGAACTGTCAGTTTTTTCTTTATACGTCTGTGCATGCATCTTAACACTTGGCATTTTTGCATTATTTTGTCTTTATTCTCTGTTTGTCCTCTTTCTCTCTCTCTCTCTCTCTCTCTCTCTCTCTCTCTCTCTCTCTCTCTTTCTTTTTCTCTCTATATGTTATCTCATAAATGTCTCTCGTTCTATTCGTAAAAAAATCGGACATTGAATGTGCGACCCTGTCTCTGCCTGCCTACGTTTTTTCACTGATCACGCATACGGTGTCGTGCGCGCGCACCAAGGACGTACCCTCAGCTATGGGGTAGGGGAGGGGCACTATAAAAGTTTTAGTTTTCATCACACACGCGTTTGACGCGAAAAGGTTTGTGACGAAAATGATTTTATTCGAAAAACAACGTGTTAAACACGCCAGACGGAGTGCGTGGCGGCGGGCACTACCCTCCGCCACGGCGTCGGAACACCGGGAAGGAGAGGCAATTCACCGATCACGCGACACCGCCCTCGCGATCCGTTTGAAACTTGCCCACCGATGTCGTGCATTAGTTGTTCTCGGCTGACACGAATCCGCCCCGGTCGAGTCTAATCCGGAAAAGTTTTAGGTTCAGACTGCCACGCTCCTCAGCCTCCCTTATCGACCGCCGGCGACGATCGTATCGGAAAATCCGTCTCGTCTCGACCGCCCGTCTGTCCGAGCGTGCGTCGATCAAACACCGGTCGTGCGTTTACTTACTATAGCCCTAGTCGTGCCGTGTGACGATAGCATGCCTTAGACTAGATCGCGTGGGTATTTTTCGTTTCTTTTACCCTCCCATTTCCTCCTCTGTACTACCTGAGGGGCGTCATTTGTGGGGTGTAATGGCGAGTTTACATCCGATGATTTTCACGTAATTAGGTTATCTATCTAATCGTGTACTCTTTTTTTTTCTGTCAATTTTCTGGACCGAAACAATCGATTATGATCTAGTAGAATATGATCACTCGAGTAGTAATGGTGTGTCTAGAACTTTTTTCTGGGAGGCGATAGAAATTTTTCTTACTTGTAAATGTGAGGAGATTCGCTCCCGTATCTTACCCTGATAATCGGCAAAACAACACATCTTATCATTACACTACCATGAGTCTAAACGTATACTAATTTTCTATCATACATTTTTTATCTCGTAAATATTCAGTTCAAGTAGAGTATATTCTACTGATTTTATTCCAATTTTCGATAGTTTTTCATAACGTTTAAAAACCGTACTAAACATTTATGAAAATAGCCTTTTTTTAAGTACCAAATAGATGAAATTCTTGTTTTATTAAGATTTCAGAATGAACATTTTGTACAAATTTTACAGTAAAACACTCAAAAACAATAAGTACACTGTTTTAAAACCATTTCATTCTTTGTTTAAGACTTTGGAAGGCACTGAGAAGAATCTGTCCGTTCATCGCTCTTTAATCGTGCCACTAACTATAAGTTGTTTTCATATCGTGCATCCCTTTAGATATTTCTGAAATGACGCCCCTTTGTTTTATCACATATGAAATGCGATATACGTGTCCGGCGACCGATTCGTATTGCCAATGAACACTGCACCTGCAGACCGCCTCCAAACGACATGCACACACGTATGGTAAGGTGTAGTTTCAGCAGGTAGTGGTGCCGCGATTTTTATCATTTGTTTGTGAGTTATTTTTTTTTGTGTTTTGTTTTGTTTTTTTCGTGTCACAACTACACCACGTGGGCGTGTAATATTCGTGTATAGTTTTCGTTTCGTTATTATTATTATTATTATTATTATTTTTACGATTATTATTGTTTCTGTCGGGAGACACGCAAAACGCTCCGCGATAGTGACTAGTGAGGCCCCCCCACATGTTCGGCCCAACTCGGTAATCGTCGATGAAAATTTTTTTCGACTTTCCGAAAGCATTTAAACTCGCGGAATAGCCGAGGAAATCTCGCCTTTCGTGTCCGACACGATAAATAATGTACAACAATAATCTATCGAATCATCGTCACGTCGTATACCGCACGTCATGCAAGTAATAATAACGTTATTACGTTGTTTTTCGTCGGTTATTTTTTTGCTGCCGTATTTTCCCTCTCTCCCGTTTTCGTTTTTGCATCAATCGCGTTCGCATACAAATCCACCCTAGCCCGTCCGCACTCGCCCTCAGACGTCATCCCGCGCTCGAATACGATTGACTGACGCGTACGTGTGTGTGAGTGTGTGTGTTTACGCTCTGTATACGTATGTTATAGCTATAATAATAATAATAATAATAATAGTAATAATAACATACGATCGGTGTCTGAGGGAAATGACGTTTCGCTCACGGTTCGGTAAAAATTGTTTTTCCCCTCGAATATTTCACTCGCGTCGTTTTATGTATTCCGGGCGTAAAAAAGAACGCCGACAGTTTCTTTTGTTCTCGCGGAGCGCCAAACAAATCCCTACTTATGCAAATCGCGGTGGATTTCCGTTATTGCGTCGTCCCCGTGGTCCGCGTGCTGCCGCGCCCGCCTCGCCGGCCCCGAGTGATGCCCCGACGGTAATAATAACAACAACAATAACAATAATAATATTCACCCACCTTTACGTACGCTTCTTCATATTATGATATTTCACGACTGTCGATCGCGGCGGCGACGGCGACGACGACGCGGACGTTACAACGTGCAATTATTGATCACGAGCCGGCCGCGGCCGCGCGTGTACGCGACGGAAAACATTCGTAATCACCGGCCGGCCGGGCGCGCGTGGGGTGGGCCGGTCGGAGTAGTCGCGGTGAACGATAGCGATCAAAATAAATCAAACGGCACAACTCGGGAGTTTCGCTGAGACTTTCGATTGCTAAAGGTCATTAAACCCTTAACGTGTCATTATACACGTGTGCACGACCGCTCGGTGCCGTCGAAAGCGATTTCCCAACGTACGGCACTCGGCCACGGACTTTGCGGCGTTTGCACGCGTTCGCCCTGTGCTTATCAAAACCAAAACGTTTCGCGTTTCCGATCGTTCGGGTGCAGGGCTCATGCGATATTTTCGTTTCCGAGTAGAACGGAGTCGTCGACGAGTAATAGTTGCGTAGTAGTGGATGCGTTTTTCGAATGGAATCGTTTTCTGGTTGTGATTTTCCGGCCGAAAAATTGCTTTCTTGTTTTATTTCAAACGCCCGAAAACATATTATTATTTATACTCACGTTTTGTTACGCCAAAGTATTATTTAAATAACCCGAGATCATCGATAGATTTATTCCATCTGATGAAAAATACGAGACCGTTCAATGACGTCGGCGAGAAAGATTTAAAGTCGTGAAACCCGTCTGTCAGTCGTCGCCGAGGAGAAACGCGGTGGGAAATGAGTTCTGAAGGGCGTTTCCGTGAGACAGGTTTATAAATCGTAATCGCGGGAGTTCTTCGAGGAATCCCGGAAATGCTCTCGTGAATCTCTGGACGCGGCGACAACGACGTCCGGGAAAAATCCCTGAATCCCCCCCTCGCCCCGACGTGGTCGTGTCATCGCCGTCCTGTGTCGCACTGCACTCGCCCTCTCGCGATAGTTTCGCTGTGTATGTTTGATTTTTCGATCCCGGTGCCGAAGACCGACTCTCTGCGTGACGTGCTCAGACACGTGGTGTTCACAACATCATCCGAGCACGTGGGCCCAAGAGTGCTCGGTGTCCTGTGGTAGTTCCGTGTTCGCGTGTATCATGATGTCGCGATTGATCGCCGTACGTGGCCGACGCGCTTAAATCATCGTCTATCGGTTCAACGCATTGCAGTCGACGGTTTTTTTTTCATCCGTCATTAGTGTTTGACCATCGTCATTCGGTTTTGTTAGAATCATTATCGTTATTATTATAATCAATTTTTTTTTATTATTATTTTCGTAAAACCAAATAACTCTCGACAATCATACGGGGTGTGTTAACAATCACTAGTGTTATACTTCTTATATAATATAATAATATTATACTTATAATATCGCGCGAAACATATTTGTGTGTTATGTGTACTTAGAAATCATAATATGAAAATGTACTATTATTATACTTTTAAACATAATATTATTGTGTACTACATATCTTTTTCTTGTGTATTTCAAGTCATTATTATTATTATTATTATTATTATTTTCATTTTCTAACTATTATTCTTTTTTCAATTTTTACTATACATGTATTTTTATGACTGTAACGTTTTCTAATTTCTATTTTTCAAAAAGAAAACTGAACGACAACAGCTAAAAAAAAAAATGACAAAATACACACAGTTTTATCTTCGATTTATATCTATTTTTTTTTATTTCTCTCTCTCTCTCTCTCTCTCTCTCTCTCTCTCTCTCTCTTTCACCCCTGTTCTATTTTCTCTTGCAACGTTCTTTCTTCTCTCTGTCTCTTACTGTTGTACCTATATAAGCCTTGAGTATACTGTCATCATATCAGTGCAAACGTATGCGTATAATATATAATTTGGTTGCGTCTTTTCAAAATGAAACAAACTACACGTTTTCACGTGCATAAATTTATAAACATTATATTTTACGTATCGTTAATATGTCACACTTGTGGAACGCACCGGGTCGTAGTAAGAGAACCGCTCCACTTCAATGCAGTGGCCCAACCGTGGCGGCTGGCCAAAACCAATTGGCGATCCTTTTTATCGGTGATATTCAAACACTTATTTATTTTTCTCGTTACGCGTAGTAGTCGTAGGTGTTCGTAGATGTACTCGTGCGTACGTTGCTAATTTTAGGTACGGTTAAAACGAAATCAATTTTCTTTTTCTCTCCTACGCCTAAATTCCGTGTGCGAATCGCACGCGTTCGCGTAATGTATATTATAATAATTATAATAATAATAATAATATCACACGACTCCCACGGGTGTGGCCACGACTGATCGCGATTTTTCGAACCATTATTATTATTTTCTCCGCCGTGTCCGGCACCCGTCATAACGCGGTCAAAACAATGAATCCAAGCTCCCGCGCATGTGAAATGTGGTCGGACCCCGCTGACGATCTATATGTGATATCATCGCATACGTACCTATACATCAGGCACGTACTCAGGGGGGTGTTTTGGGTGTGCAAACTCCCCCCTTAATGTTTAATTTTTTGTATGGTTATTTACCTATTCAATTTTAGTGTTATATTATATGTTAATAGACAGGTATAATATGACGAATTTATTTGAGTCGATTAAACGGAAGTGTCGTTTACGGCGAATACATATGTTAATATTATAAAAAAAGGTCTAATTTTCCAAAACACCCCTCAAAACTTTTTTCTGCGTACGTCCCTGCTATAAAGATATAACTCGACTCGCAAGAACAACTATTCGTCCGCCCGCCGACCGGTCAATTACTACGCACGATTTCCTCCTGTGAGCGTAATGATATATTAATGTTGTGTGCGGACGATTCGCGAAGTGTCATCGAAAACACACTCTCAAACGCGCAAACGTCTCTGCACCGATCCGCCGTCTTAAGAAAACTCATTCGGGCACGAAATTCGTATATAAATATTACTATAATTTATAACTTACAAATATGATTAAGTATATATTTTTGTTCACGTTTTTTTTTTTATTTATTTAATCTACATGATTTTTCAATGTTTCATTGATGTAACTACGTGGTGAAATGCAATACTGTCCTGTATTATACGTGCCATAAGTGTATAATATGTTATGCAAATAAACATACGGCTTGCTCGAACCGACGGTCTGAGTGTAATAACATAATATTACGGTGTATCAGTGTATCACGTCATACATGATTGCATAGTCGTTATAATGATATCACAGTATTATTTATGCGATGAATAATAATAATCATATATTACGCGATATAATTAAAACAATAATACATATTATTATATTAATGTGTAACGAAAACTTTTAAGGCTAACAGCCCGGCTCAAAAACGTATCAAACGTCGTATTATAATATAGAGTTTTATTTATATTTAAGTAAACGTGTTTATTAAGAAAAAAAATGTTTAAAAATTCGGTAAAAAAAAAAAAAAAAAAAAAACGACAAAATGATTTAAAGCTTTTTTTTTAATTTAATACAATTTTATTTCGTTTTTACATGAGCACTTTTTATCGAAATACGTTCAATTCGATACAATCAAACAACATATATTTATACATAATAATCAATAATACGAGTATATAGGTGGTAAATACTTGCACTACCTGTTGGTAGATATATTATTATAATATGTGTACGGCGTTCATCACTATTGTAACGAATACGATTATAATTATTATTATTATTATTATTATTATTATAATAATTAAATTTTTATCGTGCGCGGAAAGCGTACTTTTTTTAGATTTTTAATATTATCAAATAAAAAGTAGATAAAATTAAATTTATATGGTAATATATATTATAAATTATAATTATTATTATTATTATTACTTATTTACAGTTGTAAGAAAATGCGAGATATTCGCGAATTTATTTTACGGTAACGACTACATAATATTATTACATACGCGGTGAAAATATAATATGTGCAATATATAATTTTTTTTCTTATAAAAATAAGTTTTATTGCGCGCATTCAAAAATAACTGATATAATATTATGTAGACATCGTATGAATCATTATTTATAATAAATATTATATATATAGTTATTGTGTCTCGTATAAGGATGCTTAAACTTGACTTATGTTTTTTATTATTAAGTATATATATTTATATATATTTATAATTTATCATATGAACATTAACTGGTGTACCGGTGTATGTGTGATGTGTGTTTGTAAATACACAATATATAATTCATTTATTCCGATCGTAGTTTAAATTTGATTTTATTGTGTAGATCTTTTTCGCATACAACTTATAGCAGTCACTGTAGAGTGGGTTTAAAAATTTGTACATTAAAAAAAAAAAAACTCTTATACCTATGCAATAAATCGTTAACGTTTTATGTTGATATACTGATATTATATATAATAATAATTAAAAAAAAATCAAATCTATTCAAACGTGTTTTGGTTTATTCGCTCCTGATTAAATGATCGTATACAGCTCTGTTTGACGATATTACACGACTCTTGTTTTATCCAATGTCTGATACGAACCGCCGTATAGTAGTTAGACAATACGATTTTGAAAAGCAACATTTCCGAAAAAATATTGCCATTTTAAATAATAGTTATCGATATTGTAATCTAAGAAAACGAAATATCGAACAAAACAAAATCCACCGTGTTATTTGCTATGTCAAATAAACTCGTTACACCTTGTACGTATAGCGTATACACCACCAACGTATACAATACGTTACCGACCACGTGTGAGTCGTGATATACGAGGTGTGACAATAAAATAACGAGACTTTCTAAATATTACCTAAACTATTAACGTTATCTATAAAACGATTATTGAAATATGATTAGAAAACACTTATCTAAAAGTACTATGAACACTGATGACATCGATTCATTTTCTTATACGTTAGTAGCCTTGTTATTAGTGCGACTTCGACTAAACTGCCGAAAAATGTTAGATATAAAAATCGAACAACGTGTTAACATTAAATTTCTTGTTAAATTAAAAAAAACTGCCGCGGAATCGTTTCGTATGTTATGTGAAGTTTATGGTGATGAATGCTTATCAAGAGCTCGTGTTTTTGAATGGCACAAACGGTTTTGTAGTGGTAGGGAGGACGTCGAAGACGATGATCGTTCTGGACGTCCTACCACGTCTTCAACAAACGAAAACGTTGAAAAAATCGACAAAATTATTCGGCAAACAGTCAATCAATATTATTATAAAGAGGTATTAATTAAGTTAAGAGAACGTGTCAGAAAGAAGCGACCAGATCTATGGAAAAATGGCTGGGTTCTTCACCAAGACAATGCTCCAGCTCACAGTGCATTTTCAATTCAACATTTTTAACTGAAAAAAAATTTCTGTGCTTCAACATCCCCCATACTCACCAGACCTTCCTCCTTGTGACTTCTTCTTATTCCCAAAAATTAAAAGTTTACTAAAAGGAACCTGTTTTCAAACAGTTGATGACGTAAAAATGAAAACGGCAGAATTTTTAAAAGGGCTGAATGAAATAGATTGGCAACACTGTTTTCAAGAATGGCAGCGGCGTATGCAACAGTGTATTGATGCTGAGGGAAGGTACTTTGAAGGTGATAATCATTAAATTGTAACATTTTTAAAATAAACAACTTTTATTCAAAAAGTCTCGTTATTTTATTGTCATACCTCGTACTTACGATATCTGCGGATACTTGGGATTTCGCGGGCCTACGTAGTTTTAAGAGCTCCCCGCCTCTGAACGTCTTCTAAAGGCGTGTGCGAAAGCCGAGGCGAACCGATATAATTTCTTTTTCGCAGACCGCCACTTTAAAAACAAGATTCGAAACGTGTCGGCAAAGTCTAACGAGTGTCGACAGTCGGCAGTGTTCGGTGGCACTCGACTCCGTTAAAAAACCTTATGACGTGCAGTGAGTACACGTGTTTCGAGTCGTGTTTCCGCGTCCCCGCGAGAAACGTGCGTTTTCGTAACGATAGCACAACATCAATACGGTCTGGCGGATTCGCGCTGTTCCGTTTTTTTCGTCGAACCGATTATTCCCCGTGTTCGGCCGGATCATACGATGCGTCTCCGCGAAGCCGCGTATCGCGTATTACAACAGACGGTCTACGGAGCAATTTTGTGAAAAAAAAGAAAGAAAAGCGCCGCGATCGGATTCGCATTTTCCTTAAAACGTTCGCGATGCTCGCCGCCCTCGTATCGCGTCACCGTAATAATTATGCAGTGTCGTGTGTATATAAGTCTGAGGCTCCGGAGCAGCGTTGAGGTTTGGTCCTCCGGTCTATTCACAGTAGATTTACCTACTTGCCAAAACTCGTTGGTTTTCGAATAAAGAACACAACGGTTTTCGTTGTCACAGTTGATTATTTAATACACGCGATTTCACACTGTATGCGTAACGACTATATCGTGTGGCTAGGTTAGTCTTAGGACGTTCTTGCGGCACTGTCACATTTGTTAAAATTGAGAGTTTGATGCAAGTGGAAAACAACATGACTAGCTTTTCAAGTAAAAATCCGATGATTTTCGAAACATTAATCGCCCGTACGTGGGGCCCTCCAAGCCCGAGGCTCCGGGGGCGTCGCCCCGCCTCGCCAACCCGCGATGGGGCCACTGTGATGATGTGACGGAATGTCGCGCATACCGTGACGCCGTACCACGGGTCACGAAGCGAAACAGTGCCGACGCACACCCTGCAGTGTCGCCGCACGTCACGGGTCGTGTTCTTGACCCAAAATATTAGTGTGCTCCGAAATGTGACACTGTGCTAAAACGCAGTAGGTACTCGACTTTTGGAGGGTGCTACCCGTTGTAAACACGATTTTGACGGCATTAATATAGCCACCCCCCGGGAATAAATTTCGTTTAATTGTGGTTATTAAAATTTAGTTTATTCGAGTATTTCGACCTAACGTTTTTGCAACGGTTCGAAATAAATTATCGAACAAAAAAACATAACGCGCGTACGATAAAAACGTGTCGCTCAATTGGACGAAAAGTTGTAAATTTTCTGCACACACCGACGACTGAATAATAGAACAGAGCATTATCGGCCGAACCGGCTCTTGTCAATCACGTATAAACACTCTTGGTCGTCGAGTCCCTTCTGAAGAGTCGCCCGACTGATGTTCCGTCGCCTCAGTGTACCAGCTCGTGTTACACTCTCTGGCACTCTCTGTGTTCGGATCGCTGTCCGTACACACAACAATGGAAGTTCCCGAGCACAAACGCGTCATAAATACCTATATCGTCCTTAGACAGACTGACACGCGTCGACGAGCTTGCCCGCACGACACGTCGAGTACCTGCAAGACAATGTTGCCTCGCTGGAGGGGGGGCGTTTTTATAGTGTCTGGCCACCTCCTCTGACCGTGATTTTGGGAATTTCATTTTTATTAATAATTTTTGAACCTGCGATTGTTGTCATAATTTATTAGATTTATGGGAAAGTTGGAAGTACTGTTTTTAAATCGGCACTGACGTGCTGTTATGGTAAAATATCTATATTAAATATTTCAATCGATAGGTAAATTATCGTTTATAAGCACATCTACAAATTCAGAATATTATATCACGGTTAAACCAAACATTGTAATGCAATCGTGCACACTATTTCATTGCCTACTTATATCTTTTGAGACAATTAATCTTTTTAAATTTACTTAGTAAAATAAAAAAAATAAAACAATTATAAGATCTAGTACAAATATACAAACTGAGTTTAACATGTGTTTTCATTTTATTCATTGACAGAGATAAATTGAAATAGTTTTTTGAGGAAGGTGAATCGTTTAAACGAATGAAATTGGAAGAATAATACTAAAATATTAAATAGATTACAGTAAAGACAAATTGAATATTAAACAAAACGAATTCCTTTTTCTAGTCTCCCCGTGAGTTTATCGACCGACGGACTATTCTCTCGTAAAAATCCTAATTGTGCCACTGCCTGCGGCAAACGTTTTTGAAAAATCTTCTCACGTGATAATTGTGACGACGACGATGAGAAGTGTATAATATTGTCAGTACACAACTTTATCAGTTCTCGTGTTTTCGACTATCGTCGATCAACACAGCCAATATAAGTGACCCCGAAGAACCGACGATGTCGAATAGTCAGTTTAATTATAATATAGACACGCGAGTAATGATCAGCACGGCTATTGTGTGTATTACGCGATTTCGTTTGCTGACTGTTCCGACTGCGATGATACAGGTAAAATTCTACGGGAAAATCTTCCGAAAAATGGTCGAAAACTTTTATGTTTTTTCGTACTGACACGCAGTGCGTTGAGGGCGAGGACGCGTTGTACCGGGTCTCTTCCTCAAGTATGTCATATACCGTAAAGGTGCTCGTGTCGGTTTCCAAAATTATAATGTTAAAGCTGTAACGTGCTACCCGAGTGATTATGATGAAATACGAGCGATCCGTCGGGCTCTAATATCGTATGATACCGTTTGATCGCGAGTCATTATTTCTGAAATTCATAAAATAAAAATATTTTTACAAAAATTATAAACGACGTGTCAGAGTTTCATTTTCATCGCAAGTAAATAATCAGTACTTTAATATTGATTTGAGATTCACAACAGGTGTTCAATTTTGTATCGGGGGTCCGAAAATTCTGTCGTGTCCCAGTCCCTCGATCTCTAAAAACATGTCACTGATCACTTCACGCGGTATGGTGTATACTTTTTTAATCATGCGTCGTATCCAGTGCCGTCCTAACCACCGTTACCGTCCCGAGGCAACAATATTTAACACCCCCCTCCTCTATAAATGTAAAACCGATTTCACATTTTTAGCTTGATATAATACATCATTCCATAAATATGTTTGATACTCATTAATTTAAAGTTCCTGTTCATTAAATATTATTGTTATCTTATTTATTTTCTTTTGATGATTTTTTTGACGTTGACAACGATTTCGTTATTATTGCTACATTATAGAAAAAATTACCATTTTCTCGAAACAATGGGTAAATCACGTACAAATCATATCTATATAAGCTACACAGTACCTACCTCTATATCCTTTGGTAATGTTGGTGTTTATAATACATTATTGGTAGGTATGTGACACAGAAGCCTTACTCGTTGTTTACATCATTTCCTATTTAATAGCACACAAACATTATGAAAGATAAATTGTAATATGAAACTCCAATTTTTTTTAAATTTTAATTTTTATGAAGCCCCCTAAATTCATAATACTTTGGACGCCCTGGGGAATTCGCCCCATTTGACACCCCCCCCCCCCACCTAGGACGGCTATGGTCGTATCGGTATATCCTCGAGAAATCGGGCGAGTCGCCGCCCGCAGCTATGGACGTGTACGAAAACCTAGTCGAATTCTATTGACTTCTGGACGAAAAAAAGGGGGAAAAAACGAAAATAATACGACAATACAAACGTGTCGTGCGTACGCGAGTGATGTCGTGGGACAGAACGTCGGGGTCTATCGTTGGCAGTACGTAAACGCGTGTTCGTATATAAAACACATAAGTCATAACCGCCGCCGCCACCGCTGCGTTATTAGTTATTACCGTAGTAGTACTCCGACTTCGACATTGCGTCCGAGACGTGCAGTGGCGGGACCTAGTCGATCGTCTGGATACGGCGGCGTACGAGTATATATCGTATGAAAACGCTTTATGTATGTATATGATATATATGTGTATTATATCGGAAGATCATGATTCTCGGAGAAAAACATATTTGATACGAAATTAAATTATCCGTCATTCTTCGGATGATTCAGTGATCCGGGCAGGGGAGAAGAGCGACTTTTTCGGACTCGAATTTGTATTTAATATTTTCAAACGACCGTAAAGAATCGTCTGCTCGGTCGACATTTTCGCGAAAATACTGATAACCGTCGACCGATATCCCCGACGTCCTCTATACGTCACGTCGTATCGCATATTTCATCGCGTGTTTTGCGCCAAAGTGCAGCAACTCATTTATATTAAGACCAAATCGAATTGTTCTTGTTGAATATACACGCGAAAAAAGAAAACTTTTCACCGACGAGTACACATTTTTATTATAAACTCAGTACTCACACACGCATCAAAAAGAAGACTGTACAATATCTGTCTCTCCTTATCTATCTATCTAATATCTTTATCACTCTCTTTGCTTTGACTCGTTCCCGCATCTCGACGATTCGATGAGCCTCGTAGTCATACTGTGTATGTAAAAGAAAATTTATGATCTCACCAACTGAACAATTTTAACCGTTGCCAATGCGATCTGATTTATATAAAATCACCCGTGATAATCACGATTTTTTCAAGGATTGTTTCAACAATGAATAAAATTCGACTGTTAATAATCGAAAGGAATCGAAGGATTGGTTTAAATTACGTAGTTACTATAGTTAGTACACATTGTTGAAAACAAATAATATTTCTAAATTCGTAATCGCTCGGCACCTGTGCACAACATTCGGTCGGACCTTCCTTCACACGTCATAAGATCAAAAATATAATACTTGGTATGCCGATCACTAATTAAAGTACAGTGATGACACCCGAAATGTTTATGTGACGTACACGTTCGCGGAAAGCACGACGACGACAACGACGGTAGACGTGTTTCGTGGAAAGATCGCCGCGTTTCGACTTTAATAATTATATTCTCCGGCCGCCCCTCCAGTTGTTTGCTATGAATTTACAAGTATACACACACACATACACACACACACACACACACATTCGACGTACACTTCGTATACGTAGTGTGCGCGATAACTGCACTCGTGTTTACACACTCACACGCGTATTGTAACAACAACAGTGTAATGTATTGTTACTCGCGGAGTGCGTGTGTTATACGTCGTGTTTATGTGTATATAATATTATATACGTACGTATGTGTGTTTAGTTATATTAGCCGGCGGTGCTCATGTACGCGACGGAGTTGTATATCGACGAAATTCGCTCACGCGTATATACATAATATATAATATATATATTGTGTGTGTGTGTGTGTGTGTGTGTGTGTATGTACACCACGTGGGTGAACGACAAACGGTCTGGCGGACGGCGGGAAGTGCAGCCTTCGCTGCAGCCCGCAAAAACACGTATTGTCCCATGCCTTTGGAGGTGCTGGGTGGAGGCACAGGGGACAAATTCCGTGAGAGCAAATATTATTTCTCATCGCATTCCATAGCGCACGCGTATTATATAATACGACTGCGTGTAGTACCTACACGAGCGAATATACTACACACACACACACACACACACACACACACACACACACACACACACACACACACACACACACACGCCACAGCGATAATAACAACGGCACAATGTGGGTATTGAGACGTGCATTCGTGTGTGTGTACATTATACAGTGTGCTCGGAAAGTTTGCAATACCTTGGATTTTCGGCGGTCAGCACGTCATTACACAGTCAGTGTATAAATAATTCATACGCGTACACGTGCAGATAGGTACATGTTATCGTTTAATATATCAGACGCGGACGCCGCTAAAACGACAATGTCGGTCGTTATACACGCGGGGGGAGTGAACGTACCACTTCGACCGGTACGAAATCCCCACGAAACCCCCTTGTCGTGTAAACAATAAACATACATAATATATACAGTAGAATGCTGATTTTCCGAACGTCGATCTACCGGATGACCAATTATCCGGATGGAATAAAAAATATTGGTTGTTTAATAACTTTTTATCGTAACCGTAGCTTAGATCAGTGTTTCCCAACTGGTAACCTAAGGGTTCCGTGAGCCGGCGCCAAGGGTTCCGTGAAAACTTTGTGCCAGAAGTATCCGACAACCCACTCATTTAAGTGTAAAAAACTGCATATGTCAGCATTGCTTCTATAGAAAAATATGGGGATTCCGCAAAAAGTTCAAGCTCCTGAAAAGGTTCCGCGAGTAAAAGAAGTTGGGAAACACTGGCTTAGATATTGTCCTCTTTGCAATTTTATAGAACGTTGACTATTATCGTCTACTGTCGTGGCGTCGGTAATTCGTTATTTTTCTCATCGAGTCATTTGTGGGTCTGATCTAAGGTGGCCAGATTTTGAAATCGCCAATCCGGGACATATTACATTTGAATGTCGAATGACTTTTTACATTTAAATTATCAATGTAAACTACAAATCGATGGTGACAATCTAAAAGGGCATAGGCGAAATTTTCACAATTATTCAAAAGAGCTAAAAAGTCAATTTTTTACCAGCTACTTGACTTATTGAATAATTTTGTTGTTGAAAAATCGTAAAATTTTTTTCTTTTATAACTAAGTTTTGAAAATTTGGTACAAGGTTTTTCATTAGTTTTTCTTCAATTATCTGCAAAAAAAACTCTACCAGATTCAGACAAAAAAATTTTATGAGTGTTTGAAATTTAAATTTTTACAAAAACACGTTAAACAACGGTTTAGCCTCAAACGATTTTTGCTATTTGTTTTTTTTTCAAAAAGTATAAGTTGTAGAAACTTGAAAATTTTATCAGTTGTTTATATTGGCATTTTCTTTATATAATTTTATTTTCAAAAGATTTCACTCATTTTTAATCAATTTATAGGCATTTGAAATATTCGATTTTTTTATTTTTTTTTTTATAAATGTTGATAAAAAAAATGTAGCTCCGACGAAATACTTGAAAATTTAATAGAAGGGTCCACATTAGTTGTTCTAACTCCCATTCAAAAATTATAAAAATACATAGGCACAATTTTTTTTTATAAGCAGTTGAAGTTCAAAAATCGACAAAATTTGTCGAAATCACAAATTATGTCGTAGTTGAAAATGTATAAAAAATGTTCTACTCAAAGTTAAGAAATGAAAATGTATTACAAGGTTGTTCATAAGTTTTGCTTGCAAAAAGTATAAAAAATCTCACGATCGGTTCAATGAAAAAATTTTAACGGGCGTCTGAAACTGTAATTTTTACAAAAATTCAAGCAATTTACTATAAACATATTATTCACTGACAATTCATCTTCGTTCAGAATCGTTTTTTTTTTTATAATATAAAATAATGTCCTAATCTATCCTATAATGCCTTATCTATCAATACATCTCGTGTATCCCACCCAACTCCTGTATCTCTACTCATCACCATAATCTTGTCCGAGGAGCGGAGCGACGATGGACGAACTTCCACCACCATTGTCTTACCGGCTTTTTTATTTATAATTCATATCAATTGAAAACTGAGTATAATATGAATTTTAGCACTTACGGATTGTCACAGTTGATATATAAAATATGAATGTTCAACTCAAGTGATCTATACTAGCGGGAAATTCAATATTAAAAAAAACTATTTGCATTTTATAAAATACATGTTTTTTTTTTTTTTTTTTTTTATTATAATACAATAAGGTACTCCTAGCTTGCGCTATCTATACCTAGAGATAAAGTAAAATACATTTTGGCGTATTAAGTGCGATAAATAAATTACAATTTTACATTAGGTGATAACAGTGGTTATAGAGACTTAAGTTAGCTAGCGTCTTGAGGAACCAGGTCATGCGGTCGACCTCGTTTGAGACGGCGTTGTGGAGGTGGTCTGACGTTGATATGGAAGTGCATTGAGCCTGTTGACTTATGGATGGAATTGAAGAAGCTCACAGCCGTGAGCTTGATGTGGTCTTGAATAGTTGAAATTTTGAGGTCTTTGTGTATGTTTGAGTTCCTTACGAACCATGGAGCGTTTGTTATCGTTCTTAAAACCTTGTTTTGAAATATTTGAAGTTTTTTAAGGTGAGTTTGTGCGCAATTACCCCAAATAGGGCAGGCGTAAGTGATTAATGGACGTAGTACTTGCTTATAAATAAGTAGGGAAAGGTTTTTTTGTAGGGAAGACTTTCTGTTTAATATAGGGAAGAGCATCCCTAATCGTTGATGGGCTTGTTGAAGTTTGGATGATAGGTGTGGCCACCAAGTTAATCTTTTATCCAACGTTACACCAAGGTACTTGACAGTTGGCTTCCATGAGATTGGTTCGTGGTTAAACATTAGTGGTGGTGGAGTAGAATTACGGCGTAGACTGAATAATACACTTGCGCTTTTTGATGGATTAATTGTTATTTTCCATTTCTTGCACCAGACAGATAATGCGTTTAAGTGGTTTTGTAGGTGTACAGATATTGCTTCTGGGTTGCGAGATTCAGAGTAGACAACAGTATCGTCCGCGAAGAGGGCTATGTTTGTGTGCGGTGATTGCGGTATGTCGGAAGTGTAGATGTTAAATAACGTTGGGCCGAGTATAGATCCTTGTGGGACGCCAGCTACGATTGGTTGGAAAGAAGAAAAGTTGTCATTTATTTTAACAGAAAATTGCCTGTTAGATAGAAACGAAGATAGGGAGTTGAGTAGATAATTTGGTGTGTTGATAATTTTGAGCTTGTACAACAACCCATGATGCCAAACCTTATCAAAGGCTTTTGAAATGTCAATGAAAACAGCACCCGTGTGACAGTGTTTTTCGTATGAGTTGCATATATGTTCAGTAATGCGCATGAGTTGCTGTGTAGTAGAATGATGTGCTTTGAATCCAAATTGGAATTTAGGAATTGTGTCAGTACAGTTTAGATAATTTTGCAGTCTCGAGAGGATGACTTTTTCGAAAATCTTAGATAACGAAGTTAGTAGACTAATTGGTCTATAACTTTCGGGGTCTGTTTTGTCTTTCCCAGGTTTTTTTATGAGTATTATGATTGCTTTTTTCCAGTTTTCCGGGAAGTGACCAAGCCGAAGGAGCGAGTTGAATAAAGAAGTCATGAACATAATTGCCTTGTTAGGAAGTTTTTTGTACATAAGATTCGTGATGTTGTCGTGGCCAGGAGATTTTTTATTAGGTAGCCTTTTGATTATTGTTTTAATTTCACCCGGAGTAGCAAAATTGATTGAATTTTGTACCGAGAAGTTTGGTGATCTCAGAACATCTACAACCCTAAGATCATTAGAGTTGTGTGCGTATTGATTCAGGGAGAAAGTATTCGAAAGGTTTTCCGAAAAAAGTTTGCATTTATCCTCGTCAGAAATTATAAGACGAGTTGGAGTGCGAAGAGAAGGAATGCAATTTGTCTCTTGGTTTAAAAGATTTTTTGTGACTTTCCATAGGCTAGAGTCGTTTTGATGAATATTTGACAAGAACTTGCTATATGAATTTACGCGGAATTGTTGCAGGGCGGTTTGCACTTGTTTTGTAAGCTTGTTTAACGTTGTTTTGGCTGCTGGGTTTCTCTGGTTTTGCCAAGCGCGTCTGGCGATGTGTTTTTCTTGAATTAAAGTCAATATGAACAGTGGTAGTGCACCGTAATTCTTTTGAATTGTATTTTGAGGTGAAGTGACCGAGCACGCCCGTGCCGCGTTAGTAACGACTTCGGTGAAGTGTTCGGCAATTTTGTCTGCTGCTAAGACAGTAGTTATATTTTTTGGAATAATTAATTTATTATTTATATAGTCTGAGTAAGTGCACCAATTTGGTTTACCTTTGAAAAGTGAAACATTTGGGCGGTAAAATTGCAGTGGGGAATTTAAATGTATTATTACTGGATTGTGATCTGAATCGAGTTCAGAGAGGGATTCTTGTGCGACGTTAAATTGAATTGATTTGGTTACTAGAATGTCTAGTATGTCAGCGAGTCTATTCATATCCGAAGGAAAATAAGTTGGTGTGCTTGGTGCAGATACTATACATGCAGAGGTAGATATGTATTTTTGTAGTTTAATACCGTTTGGATTAGAGACACGGCAGCCCCAATTGATATGTTTTGAATTTAAATCACCGGCCATTATAATATTATTGTGTAGGTTCATTAAATTATCGTAATCGGCGATGTGCATTGTGCGGCTTAGTGATTGATAAGCGCTGACGATTAGAATAGCTCGATTATTAAAATTAATTAGCACCGCGGTGGCTTCTAAGCTATGAAGAACAGGAATTGGAAAATATTGGTGTTTAATTTTGTTGCGTATCAGTATTGCTACGCCGCCCATAGAGCGTGCCGGTGCGTTACGATCCGCGCGGTACATTTTATAGCCGGGGAATTTAATTTTGTCCGTGAGAGATAAATGTGTTTCGGTTATGCAAGCTATGTCAACATTATGATGGTTAAGGAATGCCATTAAAGAGTTCCTTTTAGGTTTGATACCGTTGGCGTTCCAATTAAGTAAAATTGAGTTATGGGGAACCATGAGTGTTTTGATTTAGGCTATTTATGATGACTGGCAGATTTTCAATTATTTTCTGCATGAGTTGAGTTATGAAAGTGTTTATAAGTGGTAGGAGCGTTTTCATGAAGCCGTTGTCGCTATCTGTGTTGTTTGTAGAATTACTGTTGGAGTTATTTTTGCAAGCAGAGGCATACGTAAAGAGGTTATTAGTGTTATCTTTGTTATTATGAACGTGCTGATTAGCCGGTTTAGGTATTGCGTTACTATAATTATTGTTTTGGCGAGGATTAGCAACTGTTTTATTTTTGTTTTTCGTTATATCTTTATAAAATGTACAGCCTCTGTAACTAGCTGGATGGTCACCGTTACAATTGACGCACTTAGCGGGAGTTTCTAGAATTTTTTGACATTGAGTATAGTGATGATCACCCGCGCATTTAACGCACCTGGGCGGTAAATGACAAAATTTTTTAGTGTGCGAGAATCTTTGGCAGTTTGTACACTGGGGGATGCCAGTTGATGGTTTTCTTGGTTCTACGGAAACTACACAGTGTAATAATCTATTTAAAGAGTAAATGTACGGAGACGATTTTTTGAGAAGAACGGCGACAATTGGGATAGGATTTTTATAACGGTTTTGGAGACGTGTTACGGTGTCTACATCGAAGTTAAGTTCGTTGAGCTCGTTGAAGATCATTTCCTCCGTTATCGGAATTGGGAGGTTCCTGATGACTACTGATAATTGTTTTTCAGTTTGGAATTGATAGGTATGATATTGAATTTCCGATTCGTTGAAACTTTTTGTAATCGATCTGTAATCTTCGATTGAGCTTAGGTTTAATTTTAATGAATTTTTAGTATGTGTGACAGAGAAATCGTCAATAGTTTGATTAGATAAAGAAGTGTGAAATGTTTCGTAATTTGAGATATTGTAGACGTAAATTGGCGGTATTTTGGGACTAACCTGGGCGTCTTGTGCGTTGTCGTTTGTGGAAATGCCGTCTTGATCAATTTCGTCATCGATGTTTTGAAGCAGAGTAAATTTGTTTTTACTTTGGAAGGGTGGAGTAAGTGGAGCTTCGTTCGTTCTCTTTCTTGGGACGTGTTGAAGATTGCGGGTTTGGGGAGACCCGCGACCCCTATTTGAAGGCATGTTAAACGGGTACGAAATATATATGTTACGGTAATCAGAGCGCGGAGGACAACCTGCTACGACGGCTACTGATAACCAACTGTTAAAATACATGTAATAATATATTATTTTTATGTAATATAGTTAACAATATACCAAGAATTAATTAATCGCCGTAATAATTCGCATGACAGCATTTCTTTTATCAAATCGATAATCAGTAATTCGACTGCTAAAATTTGAAATCTAGAGCATTTCACCGTCCCAATATACTTTTGCTGGACGCAGGAACACGGTGTGGAAAGTCGGTAGTGTCCCGGAAAATCCGGGACGTCTGGCCACCGTAGTCTAATCGGTTTAGAGTTAAGTTTGTCAATTGTTACAAACTTGTGGATTTCAGTGCCGTAATGACATCTAATAGAAAAAACGTGTAGCTTTTAATACGAAAGAAAAAACGAACATCACAGTACGGTTAAAAAGAAACGAAACCGGCCGAATTTTAGGAATTTTATATTATTTCAATTATCCGGATATTTACTCACTCTGTGACATTGATTAGTCCGGATAATCGACGTTCTACCGCACGTATATAGATATATGTAATACGTGTCACGTATACCTATCGCGGGAGCCCCCCTTCCCGTCGTCGCCATACCACCCCCCGCGAGAAATGGCAATTGAACTTTCTACCGGGAGGGAAGGCAATCCCTATATGTATTTACATTTACTTTAGATAATTGATACTTCGTTGCCACGGCAACGAGTAAAAATAACGTGGATAACTTTTTTTTCCTATCCGCGCTCGACATGTCCATATATAAAGCACACGCGTCGTACGACGTGTTCGATTAGACTTTTTTGGGTCGACCCGGTTTTCCGATCCCTCGGACGATCCGACGTGAATTTACGGTCCGGCCCGTGCCGGACATGCAGCCCAAGCGTTCGTACGGTCTTACCGAACGGTACCGGAAAAAAATCGCCACGGCATAAAATATTACCCGACCATGTATACCGCCTTGTGCTCGCCGACGTCGCAGGCCGCGGTGTCTGTGTGCACGCGCCCGCGTCTTTTTCTTTTCAGGATTTATTCCTATACGTACACGGACGTACGCCAGCCGGGGGCGTGTAGCCAGGATTTTCTCGGGGGGAGTGTTCGCTGGATTCTTTCGATAATCGTATACCTGCGTTTGTATAAATCCTTGTAGGATTTTCATGATTTCGTGTCATTCTGATCCGCTCACACGGATGTTCGAAACGTAGTATACGAGTCAATTTGCTTCGCTTGTACCGTAATACGCTGTTTTATATGCTAATTTTACTACGATCAATAATTATCTCTGTGTTATCACACGAATGCTCGACAACACGTAGAGGTTGACGACGATATTATTCCCGCAAAAAAGATATTATTTTTCCAAAAACTCAAGCGAACGGTGCTATTGAGTTTGGAGTTTTTCGATTTCGAAAAACGTTCCGTTTTCGAATGGAACAGGCTATTCTCGTAACACTCGTAGAGAGCTGTTAATCGATTACCTTTCTTTTGGCGAGGCTCTGACTTCGGACGCAATACTTATTTCAGTAGAGGTCAATATCACTCGTCGAAACTTCCAAGACTAGCCGCGAAAACGATCCTCAAAAATGCACCCACACACTCACACACACAGACGCTCGAAAATCCGAGCCGTCACGATTCTTCCCTGTCTCTCCATCACAGGTCTCTCGCAATCTCCGTAAGACGTGCGAAAACGCTGACTGGAGATTTCCAAAACGAAACGCACACCTGCACGTGTACTCACGCCCAAAGTCACGCGGCAAAGCTATTAACGACACTATATGCAGTGCGGGTGTACACGTCAACTTTATGTAAACGATCGGTAAACACGCGAATACACACACACACACACACACACACACACACACACACACACACACACACACACACACACACACACACACACACACACACACACACACAGTTAGTGCGTCTAGCACCACTCCAACGGTATCGAATTTCACGCGTGACATGGCGAAAACGGCATGTATGTTATAATGTTGTGATGCGCGATATAGTACACACGTGTAACGATACAGATATAATGACACGTAGGGAGGAAAAACCCTTTTCGATTTATTCCCGTCCGATGTCTTCGACCGCTTTATTATTATTAGTATTTTTTTTCACGACGCTTATTATTGCGGTGTGTTATTGAGACGCGCCGCGGCGTTACACGATATCGAATAAAAAAACAGCGTGCCGTAGTGATACGACACGATGGCGTGAAACGTGGGGTCGAAGTGCGGCTTTGACGACATTTCATTATGGCCGTGCGGGTGATCGCGAACTCGGTTCTCGAGTCGGTTCAGTCTGATCTACGCGCCGACTGTACCCAATGTGTCTAATATTATGCAATATTCTTTAATACGAATCTACACACAGATAAACAAATCGTTTCGCGAACTATCGAGATTTGAATATTTTCGCGTTTGCACGTGTTTGCTTGTATTTCAATATTATAGCAAAGGCGTATTATTGATTTTATTATTATTTTTTTTGAATTAAAAAATACACTGTGAGATCGAAAGACAAACGATGTGTTAACACCTAAGTGTTTTACGGATAGCTGGCAAGCATAGACCTTTTACTCTTTTAACCTTTTTTTTTGAGTAAAAGGTCTATGCTGGCAAGTATAATATAATGTCATTATTATAAAACTCCTAATTTTTATGACGATAAACTTCACCGGTGTAGTATCGTACAAACGCTGTTCAAATACGATGCAACACGCTCAAATATCTAAAATACATTTTCATCTAGTCGAGGGATCTTATTTTGTTTAGCAATGGAGGGCTGTAAGGAGAATTAACTACTATCGCATTACTCTCCCCACCGCCCGCATCATTTACCCACCATCAGAACTCGTCCTTTATATCTCATGTAATTGTAACGGTTGCAATAATTGTCAACTTATCATTTATGTCGCGCTCAGATATATATGCTAAGGTTAACAGAACACATGGTCGTGTAGAGTACAAATAGAGAACGTAGAATACGAAGTAGTTGAGTTTTGAACATTTAGTAAAGAAGTCTAGTTTTTAACGTCTAACGTAGAGACAAGTAACATTTGTCCCTACATACATTTATCAATCGTTTGCCTCGTAATATCTATAAGAATGTAAAAATGTACCACCTTAGAGGAGTGTTTTAATAAACATATATATTTTATTCAAAGTTACTCATTCACTCGTACCCCGCTATACCTGTGGTCTTCACACACTACCCTCAAGAACAGGGTTACTCAGGTGATAGCGATAATTATATCTATAAACTGTTTATATAGGTACTTCGATCACTTTTATAATATACCCGTCGCATAATTAAATTACTTGGTTCATGGGATTTCATGATTAGTTTTAAATATTCGACGAAAACTTTTGAAAATTTAATATGATTTAATAAATATACTTCACTAATGATTCTGAACATAATTGAAAAATTGTGAATCTAGATTTTTTATAAGTATTTAAGTAAATTATTTTACGATTTTTACGTAAACTTTTTTTACGTCAATTTTCAACTTATAAAATTTATTTGAAAAAATTGGTCAATCCAAACATAATGAAACTTTGAATACAAATAGAACAAGTGTTGAATCTTTTGGTTGAAAAATTGTCTTCTTTGTTAAGCAAAACACTTGGGTAATTTTTAAAATAAAAGCTACTGACAATTAGACGAAAAATTGTGAAATATATGAACGATATATTTTAATTCTGAAGCTTTGCTGAGAATCGTTTAGGTAAAAAAATGATCTATCTTTTTTTTTAATCCAATACATCCATCCCTATTTACTTGTCCGGGGAGCGAATAATACCCCAAGGGGTGAAGTACGTACTTTTTTTTTCTTTTTTGGTATCGGCATTTATATAATAGTATAAATAATGAAATCATATTGTATTCATAATGAAATTCCGTTGCGTTTGGGCGACGCGATGGTTCGTAGTGGCATGCGAAATGAAATTAAAATAAATCTACACACCGGGTCGGCAATTTAATCGCAGTCGATTTTTCCTGTAGTTCGTGGTTTCGTGGAATCCAAATTATTCATAAACGATGGTATCGTTATGCGAATGGAATTCAAAACCAATAAAATCGATAAAACCGATAAAACAAACGTCCTAAAAATAATAATAATAATGCGGTTTCGATCCGTCAGTAATTTGGTACGCCAGCACCCGGTCGGTTAGGTTTCGAAAGCTATGCCATTTTTGAACTAAAACATTTCATTGATGGCCCAATGAATTTTGTTATGCCAATATAACATATAAAATTATAATATAAAATAATAGATCAAGTACTTTCGGCCAATCGGAAAGAGGTCACGACGATGCTCAATTGACTTAACGAAAAATCAGTGTCCGAGCACGTATCTTGAATTCCAAGAGAAAGAAAAAACACGCAAATAAAACGTGATAACCGATTAAACGAATCTGTAAAGTGATAAGGTGTATAATCCCTCGATACGAACTCGTGTTGTACACACACCCGTGATATGTGACTTTTAGCGGGATACAAAGTCGGGTCTCAATGGTTTTCCATGAGCGTGACGATACGCGACGGACGACGACTGCGACGTACGCCCGACATCGAAATATGGTATGGATGCGAGCCGAATAATGCGAAATATTTTCTCCTCACCCCCTCTCCCCGCGAGATCATAACGTTAAAAATGCGCGCGACGATTTATTTTTATTTCATGTACACGCGCGCCGCCGTCAGTGTACATTACACAGTACAGACACGTACTTCGTGTTTTGTCCTCTCGGTTTTTCATTTTCAAGTCCCGGCCGGGATCGCGTACGCGCAGTATTGTTATTAGGTACTCACTTACCAACACGCACGAGCGACAGAGGAATTTATAAAACATAACGTCACACTGTCGTATAAATTCTCACACGCGCGCCTTCGGTTGCGTGTTTACGTGTATATACATATATGTGTGTGTGCACACGCACGTGTATCATGACACGATACACGGGGCCTGTGACGATGCTGCCGCGAGCGAGCGCGCGAATCCTCTGGTATGTCGGGGTGAATATTTCATTCGCCCCGTAATTCGGCGAAACCCGTATATGGTCTTGGATTTTGCGTTGCCGCATTGTTAAACTTTTATCCGAGTCGGTATGGAAACGACGACTCATATTTTTTATTATCACGTGATCACGTCCGTGTGCGTTCCGGGCTTCTGTGTGTAGGTATACGGCGGGCTACGCGGTCCGCCGCAGACTTGTCGGGACGCGGGCGGCACGTGATGAATCCGCGGACGATAATAATGATTATTATACGTGTGCGAAAGCAGCGCTTGACGTACAGCAGCAATGGTTCAGCGACTGCTGTATGCGGTCGTGACAGGAAAATGGCTGGGGGGAGGGAGATTAAGAAAAAAGCCACGGCGAGGGCCGAAAACGCGTGAAATGACAACGATAACAGTGGAAAAACTAATATTGTGTCGTATAATGACGAGCATAGTATTGAATTTTCGCTGCGGCGATTTCGTTCGAAACCGAGTGTAATACAATTTTAGACATTAACGATATTGTTTATGCCGACTCCGCGATGTTATAAATATTATAAATCTCATTAATCGCACGTTTCTCGGAGTGTTTGGCGAATCCGTTGATTAAACATTTAATTTGCGATTTCGTCCTTCGACAATCCATAACATCACTACTCTGTTACTATTACAACTGTTTCGACCGCCGCCGTGACTACTGCCCGCCCGTCTTCAACCGTACACGTTTACGTCTAAACAATTCAATCGATTTTCGTATCCGTCCCCAAAACCGAATGATGAAATCGAATTTAATCTTTGAGCTATTCTTAAGTTTTCTTTCCTCTCCCTCCCCCACTACCAATTACTTACCTACCAAGACAGTCGTGTACATCGGCAATACTATTATGGCTGCAGCAAAAAAACTGTCTCAAAAATAGTTTCGTATATCATCATTCGCGGCGTATAAATAATATAACAGTAAACGAAGAGTGACGTACCTACGCGATCAAATAATAATACATATTAATGATAATAATTTTGAGTTTTTTTTTTAAATTTATTATTATTGGCTTACTCGTAATTTTGTCCAAATGACATCGGCCACAAATGCTATGTGTTTTCTCGAGTAAATGAAAGTGTCCCCCGGCGTATGACCCCGACAAGTGACCACTGTAAAACTGTCGATCACTTCCTTCATCAGAGTTTGATGATCAGACGAACATATCTTTCTCCGAAACGAATAATTGAGCTCGACTTTGACAAAAAACAAAAACAGATTGCGACGATTAATCTGTACGGGATATTCGGATTACAAAAACGACCGAAACCCCGTTTATAATTATACGCAATATGATTTTTGTCGTCGTTAAATAACATTATCGTTCTTAATGTTGTGAATGTCATAATGATTTGTGCAATAGTCTATTTTTACTTATTATTATAATTTATAACAATAATTATTGTGTTTGTCGAGTTTAAATTCAATAACGATAACGGACGTTCCGCGACGAGAATGACGACGGTGGCTCGTACATTACGTGCACGGTGCATTACAATTATTATGTTTACACGAAACTAAAAATCCCCCAGCACATAACCATAACACGTAATCACTAATCACGAAAGCCGATGTTAAGGGTCGAATTTTTGTTGCAGAATTTGCAGGTTTTTTTCAACGATCCAAAGTTTCATTTATTACCGCTATAACGCGTGATGTACAAGGACGAGATCGTGCAAAAAAAAGTTTTTCGCGCGATAATTTGCGATTTTTTGTACTTTTTTTCATCATATTATAATTTAATTGTGCACGTTTTTCGACTTTAAATTACGATTTCTCGTAAGATTTATTGGCATTGTTTTACACATCATAAACTTTCCAGCAAAAGCACTAACTACGCACGTTATTTTTTCTATTTATTATTTATTAGATTAATTTTAAATCACGCGCAAAGAAAATTGCGAAATATGTCTTACAAAGTGTACCTATATCGTATATGAAATTTCGTTTTTTTTTCGTGTCTCGTAATCGTTACAACTAATTATTGATTAATTTACCCGAGCACAAACGACGCGATTCCACGTCGTTAAATCATATACGTAATTGAACCGGCATTTACTCGATTTTCCGCCCAGATAATATGTCTTAATCATACTATTATTTTATGTATTATTTTATTCAACATTTGCGGCGTTGTCATTAAACACTGAAAATTCGCCCTAACCGCACCTTCGCCGATCGGTGACATCTGAGCGCAAAGTACTTTTTGTCTGTTTATTTTAGTCAATTATAATTACTAATATAACGATACGACGCCGCTCGAACTAGTGCGTTGTGGTAAGACGGTACTTGGTGTAGTTATTACGTTTGCTATTGTTATTCGACACACACACATTTAATAAGTTTTCCAACACCGTTCAGGAAGATTACGTGACGATATCGATTCCGCGACATAAAACTGCCGTACTTGTTATTGTTGTCGTTAATTAATTACGTAAGCCGGCTCGGCGGTTAGGTTATTATTACCATTATTATTCACCCGGCACGGCGCTATAGTCATGCGGTATTGTTGATGGTATACGATATGACGATTTCCACGTTTAAACGGGGGAATATACACGGACTTTTACGCATAATCGTTATTCATTATTTATTGATAATACAAAAAATAAAAACATTTACATTTTTCATTAACTTTAATTATTGTACTACGGGTATTCCATCGAACGACTTTAACAACGCAGAGGCACCGGGGAAGTGTACATAAAATGTGTCTACAGTCAAAAGTAAGAATACATCATATTTTGCGAAAGGACTTCGATTTGAGTCTGTTTTATTTAATTATATATTTATTGTTTTTTTTCGTCTTCCAAGAAACAATTTTGAGGAATATTCAAATTTATGGTTTCTTCATTTAAATGCCAACGTAAATCTAAAAAAACTTATTTTACTTATCAATTTTAACTGTCATTTAAAAATCGCTCAAGTGCATAAATAAGCTAAAATTATGTTTTTCGACGTCACAAATTTTGATCGATTTTAACTGTGCATTACAACTTTTTTTTTTCAAATAAATTATTCGCTTTTATAATTTATTTTTTTTTTTTTATATTTATGAAGATCATTAAAAATGTACTACGAATATCAAAGTTGCCACTTGCTATTACATTTGGGAAGTGAGTAAAAATAAACGAACAAATTTAGTGTTTTTCAAAATGTGCAATCAAAATATCAAAATTTTGATTTTGTAATACGTGAAAAAAGTTGTTTGATATGACCTGTGCTTAAAAGGAAATGATAAAAATTTTAATTTTCTCTAAATTTCTTTTAATTTTAATTTAAAACGAGAAAAAAGGAAGCCGAAACGAAATGAAGGGTTTCCCGAAAAAATATTTGGTAATTTATTACCTTGTTTGACTTTGGACACATCACGATGAACACAGTGGTGTAATTAGGGTTTTTCCTCCTATAGACATTTTCTTATTCGCCGCCTTTCCCTCTCTATCCCTCCTAAACATTTTCTTTAAACATATTTGAATCCACAGAATGAGTAATAATTGAACCCTCGTTGAATGCGAGCGTTTTTCGTTACCTATGTGCGTACTGGTTCGTACCGCGTGTTGCGTATGCGTTAATATGTATAGGTAGCTGTTTAATATTGTGAGCGAACGGACGCGATTTTTCATGGTTTAACCTAGCAGACCAGACGTCCTGTTTTTTACAGGATTGTCCTTTATTTTAGACTTGTGTCCTATTCTCCTGACGGATGTCTATCAGGACGCTTTTTGTCCTGTTTTTAGTCAATCGTATAAAGCTACAAATATGTTTATATTATGGAAGTACAATATACCCAAAATTATTAGATTTGATAAGTTTTTCGGAAAAAGAAGACAAAATAAAATTGTGTAGACTAACGATCCGAAAAATTATCATCAATATGAATTAATAGCTTTGAGAAAAGTGAGTATAGGAATAAAGTATTTGATAACATTATAAAAAGTTTTAATTTACTTAAAAACTATTATTTTTATTTATTTATGTTTTATGTATTAATTTTAAATGATGAATTAGTTTTTAACTGCTTTATAGAAATATAAATAATATTCAATACGTATTAGATACTATTGTAGATATTATATTGAATTAAGTTTTTTATTATGATTAAAAATTTTGATAAAAAATTTGATTAAAATTATTTAAAAACTATGAAAATTATTTTAGTCCTGTTTTTTATTTATTTATTTATTTTTTCAATATGGCCACCCTAGTTTAACCAATAATTCTAAGTTATATAATGTGTAAATTGTATAAACATTTTTCAGCTCAAAAAATCAGTGAAATTTTATTTCATCGAATAAAAAATTACTTTTTGTTATTTTGTAAAAAAATATCGTTGAAATCTGCTGCTCTCCAAACGCCACCGCTTCAGAGCCTATGCCTTATACCTATGCCTTTGAACATGCTGATAAAATCGACCGCTAGCGAAAACGTGGTCACGAGCCTACGGCCCGAAACGTTTGCGTCGAGACGGCCAGCAGAAGTCGATGCCCCAACGATCCTTCGCGACGGTTTCCGGAAACGTTTTGGCTGTCGTCCGCCGCGGTCCGAACAATAGCGAGAGATTCGCCCGCCGCCGCGACATGTGTCTCGGACGCTCTACGACCGTCCGTTGTCCACACACATGCACACACACACACACACACACACACACACACACACACACACACACACACACACACACACACACACACACACACACACACACACCCTGCGCACGATATACCGTTATTGACCGTCTCCCTCGCATCCGGTTCGCCGCACCGGCCGATTGTCACGAAGGACGATATTGTTATCGTCGTTCTCGTAAAACAAACTCTCGTCGCAAATGTGGCCGATGATAACGTTTCCGGCAACGTACAGTGGGGCTAGGGACTATGAAAGTTGGCATTAAATCATACAATATTAATAATATCTGTCAATAATATTTCAATATAAAAATACTTTTAGATTGAAATAAAAAATTAATAAAATTTTTTTTTAATCCTGAGGTTTTAAGTACGTGTATTTAGATATAAGAAAAAAAACGTAATTTGGAAAAATTACTTTTATTTTTATTTTTCTTAGATTAAAGTAATAAATAGTTAAATAAAACATTCATTTTTTGTCAATCGAACAATTTTATAAGAAGACAATTTTTCGGGAACCATTATACAATAATAGTTCTCGAAAAATTAAAATTAAATTAGATTCAATTTTTAGTATAATGATTATACTCTAGTAAATTTACTTTACGAGAATTGCTTACCTCTGTTATCTTACTAATTCGAACTGTACTAGTTTCAATGTCGTGGCCTACATGAAGCAAGACGTGCTTATATTTGGGAAACCCAACTCCCATAGTTTCTTTTTCAATTACGCCTACAGGGGTATCGCTGCTTCTATTTTCCGTCACTATACATTTTAAAATCCTATGTCTCTCAAACTGATAATTCAATAATACAATTTAAAAATATCCAAAAATTTCTCTTTTATAATCGCATAATATTATAACATAATCTATGGTGTACACGATTTGAAAGAACTCAACATTTCACGTCGATCAAAAAAAAAAAAAAAAGAATTTTTTCTTAAAACGTGGTCCTATGGTTTTTAAATCGTACACCACCCCAAATAAAAAATTTGCGGTAGTTTAAAATAACCATTTGAAATATATAAAACATGTAAAAATACATATAATATATCAAGTAATAACTAATAATCTATAATAATTTATAATAATGTATTTATTTTACTTAAATATATAAACAATTGGTACATTATAAAAACAATCAATAGTAATTTTTTTCAAAAGGTATGTTTTACAATTGTGTTGAAGTTCAAATAACATTTTGTCCAATATCTGAATAATAGGAAACGTACATTTTGGGTACGTAAAGACCGTACAGTAATACGCAGTTAATAGTATTGCTATAAATACATACATACCCAATCTATTTTATGAGAATATGATTCGCATATCGATATTTAATCATACGTATAAAATATAATACTCTGTCTAGCCTAAGAACGCATCGGGCGGCGGACGAAAACCGGTCGAAACACCCGCCTAAACATAAACATTTTTCATATAATGAAAATAGATCGAGGCTCTCCTATAGTAAGTAAAAATATTCTAATGAATGCGTTACTCTAGGTTGAATCGCAACGCGTAAAACACCTCCGCTAGTGTTCCACGCAGTGTATTACGTGACCGTGTAGGAATTTATCTCGTTCAGAGCCCGAAGTTTCAGCGTCAACATAGCAGTAATTATCGTCACATCGCAACTATTTTAAAGTAGCTACAAGTCGGTTATTGTGGCTGACACCTGTGTCGACAACGTTTGACGTTCAAAAAGCAATCGGAGTAACCATAGCCGAGGCCTGGTTTGGGATTAACGCAGATCCAGTGCATGCGTTTGAACCGGCGCTCTTTGATCTATATGACCATTTTTTTACTTTTTACCGTGTACAAGTCAATCTAACCTTTTACAATTATGTAGGCAGCCTATGAGAAAATCGCATTCCAATTAGTATGTATTCGTGTGTGACGTGCGCATTCGATTTCAATAAAAATTATAAAATAATAAAATATTTACAAATATCGAATGATATCAAAAATGTTCAATACCGGTATTATCATTTGATGATGAATTATTTTCGTCTCAAAAATTAATATTTTATAGTTATTTAAATAAATATTATCATTAAATAAAATTTTTCCTCGCAAGTGTACCTCACACTGACAACATAATTATATTTTTATGTACCTCAGTTTTAAAAGTAACATTTTGTTTGTGTTATTCGCTTCTAACAGTGGTAGACAGAAAATGAAAAAGTTAAGCTTTACGAGACTAGTGAGCTCTAAGAAATATCACAAATCATAAAGTAAATTTCCTTTCCAATACAATTATATTTTGGTAAATAATAATTATTTCCTACATTTTACAAATATCAACACAGATATATAAAACAACTAGATAGCCGACTCAGTGATAAAGTCTCATAAGACCTATGAAGTCTGACAGCCATATGCGAACAGGGCAAATGCGATTGATTAATCCATGAAATATTTAATTACTTCATGATTTTTTTAAAAACAATTTCTGAATTCACCCGATTAAGAGGACGTTGCAGTCGTTGCACAGATATTTGTTTTTTTTTCCGTCTTACAAGTGCGTACATCGAAAAATGTACGCTCGGCCGATCACGTTCATCACCGTTAGTTGAAAAATTTGAGTAAATTTACCTTTTGTACAATTTAAAGCTAAGATTATTGTCAAGGGTATGTCATAGGCTATTATTATATTTTAATTTTAAAGCGAGTTATAATTTTTTAAGATGTACAAGTAATTTACAATTACTACTCGTGTTTTAAGTATTGCCAAAACATGGTTTGACAAATGACAATAACCTCCTGGAACTTAATTTAACAAAAACTTGCTTTATAAACTTTAGTATAAATAAATCGTCACCCATTGGTAATAATGATCTTAAGCCTCATCAAAAAAAAATGTAATGAATTTAGTATAAATACAGTGATTGCTATTAATAATGACAGTAGATGTAATTGCACTAGGTACTATATTTTATCCAGTTCAAAAAGTAAAATATCTAGGTGATAGATGCTAATCTAAAATGGCAAAATCATAGTATTAATACAACTAGAAAGATCAGATTATACTATAAATTTAAAACTCTTAGCAACATACATTCACCCACCACAATGAGACCTACCTACTTATATTTCATATAATTATAAATATTATAATATTATAAAGCATAGGTATATTACTAATCAACACAAAAAATTGTTAACAATGAGTATTTATTTCTTCATTACACTGGTATGAATACAATTATCAGGAATCATAGATGGAATAGCCGTTTCCATCAAGTATAGTTTATAACTACCTCCTGGTTTTAAGTCATAGTCAGACTGTACAAAGTGTTCACTACAAATACAACTATTTTTGGTAGGAACAAACCCTTTCCGACGTATAGCAGTAATCCACAGTTGATTCCTTTCTGGATTTTTGAATGGAAATCTTATGGGAACAATATTATTATAGTTTTTACATGCCTAACTAATAATTAGTTTACACTTTACATAAGACATAACAATGTATAACTTACGAAAAAAAATGAACTTTGCTTCCTTTCAGTCTCCTATTGACACAACCAGACACAGAACAAGAAACCACCATGATGTTGAATTACTTGAATTGCACTTTATAGTTTATAGTTTATAAATTATAATCGAAAAATTGTGTTTCAATCCGAATCCATATAAAAAGATAACTGATATATAAAACAACATTTTTATATATCTTTGGTTTCAATCACAGAAAAATTATATTTCATGGAATAATACAAAATGTCATGGATTAATCAATCATATTTTGCCCTGTTCGCATATGGATTCAAGACTTCAATTTTATTCGTTGAATCGGCTATCTAGTTGTTTTACATATCTGTGATATCAATAACCAGGGCTCGGAACTTTATGCAATTGCATGTTTTTCAGGAAGCTGCATATTCAAAATCTGATTTGATACAAATTCGTTTCATGGTTCATACAATTGAAATACAAAAGTTTATGTTGCATATTTTTGCATAATTTAACTAAATTTATATGATTTCGCATATCAAAAGAATTTAAGCCTATTAATGCATATTTTATGTTTATAATTTATTATTAATAAATTTAACTATGTAGTTACCTAGTATTAATTTCAGTTTTGTTTTCACTGGCCCAGTCCTTATTTTTAAAATTTTCAAGAATAAAAATATATTTATTTATACCAAGAGCTGTCACAGCACGTGTCATGCCCCGATATCGTTAAATAAGTTGGATCTCGTAATCTTAATGACCGGCCGTTTGTTGGATGGTCGATTACTGCTGGTATTTTAACATTTTAGTTAGAAAAATACATGAGAGATTTGTACATTTTTAAAAATTAAATGAATAAATATTAAAATAATTTTTCAATAACTATATTCAGAGGCCAACTTAGGAATTTTGGGGCCCGGGTCAAATTTTCTAATGGGGCCCCAAAATTTATCATCTAAATTTTAAATTATCTACTTAAATTATGAATGTAGTATTTATGCTATATAGATTTGTTATATCTTATATTCAATTTATTTTATAAGATTATAAATCAATTATACCATAATAAGGCTATCAGTAATTATTTAATGACAATTAATACAAATAAAACGATGAAATTAAGAATGTAAATATAAATAAAGAAGTGTTGGTACAGTTTTTAATTCAAACAAATGTTTACTGATATACATCATATACATTGTGTACAAAGTCAAAGTGGTAATGCATTTTTTAACATAGTCAATAATAAAAAAATTAAAAAAAAAATAATTAAAGAAATAATTTGTTAAATAATTTAAGACAACGGTTTTTTTCTAGATTTTAGTTCACTAATTTTAGATTCTGAGTGAAGCGAAGGATCTTATGGTTTTACAATGATGTTAATTTTTTTTTTCTTTTTCTTTTTTTTTTTTCTTTTTTTTTTTTTCTGTAAACACTTTTTCGTATAGAAATCCTTGTTCAAAAGTTTCGTCCAGCAACTCTTTAGATTTGTTATTGAACTGAGATGGTACTTTAAAATAGTTTTTCCAGTAATCACGAATAACGATCGAAAAACTGAGTAAAAACGGTAAAATCGGTAAAAATCCGCCGTAAACGAGATTTTCACTGTTCAGATTTTAGGTATTTAGTCATAAATCGAAAAGTATTGAAGCTAGAAACTTGAAAATTTTATCCAATATCAAATACATACTTTTTTATATTGGACAAAATTTTCAGAACAATTATAGCACTTTTGACTTAAATATAGAACTTTTAATTTACCAAATTGTTTGAAAGTTTTTATGTAATATAATTTTAAATATTTGACAAAAAGTTCTGAAAATTTAATATGACCTTACTCATATACCTACCTAATTATCCTAACAAAAGTTCAAAAATCGTTAGTCAGGATTTTTTTTTATACACACTTTAATAAATTATTATACGATTTTTTTCGATATTGTCTGATTTCTTTTAAGTTTATTTCTAATGAGTTATAATTGTTATAACAATTGAAGTTTAAATGAGTTATATCTAATTGAATATTTTATTACAAAAATTACAAAAAAATTCACCAAAAATTATACAAATAACCGTAAAATACGTAAACAGTATTTAAATAATAATATATTATATTACACTGAAGCTTTGCTCAGAATCGTCTTTTACTAAAGAAATGAGTCATCATTTCTTTAAAACTTAATACATTCATCACCAATATCTTGTCCGAGGACCGAAGGGACGATGGACGAACTTGTACCACCATCATCACACTTACCAGCTTTTTTGTAATTAAACTCTCATAAAATATTCAATTAGATATATCTCATTTAAACTTCAATTATTATAAAAATTATAACTCATTAGAAATAAACTTAAAAGAAATCAGACAATATCGAAAAAAATCGTATAATAATTTATTAAAGTGTGTATAAATTTCTAGATTACTAGAAAAACTATGGAAATTTTGGAAAAATGACCTCTCTAAAGTACCATCTCAGTTCAATTTCGAATCTAAAAAGTTGCTGGACGAAACTTTTGGACAAGGATTTCTATACGAAAAAGTGTTTACAGAAAAAAAAATAAATAAAAAAAAAATAAAAATAAAAAAAAATAAGTGAGATAATGGTGGTACAAGTTCGTCCTTCGTCCCTTCGGTCCTCGGACAAGATATTGGTGATGAATGTATTAAGTTTTAAAGAAATGATGACTCATTTCTTTAGTATAAAACGATTCTGAGCAAAGCTTCAGTGTAATATAATATATTATTATTTAAATACTGTTTACGTATTCTACGGTTATTTGTATAATTTTTGGTGAGTTTTTTTGTAATTAAACCCTCATAAAATATTCAATTAGATTAACTCATTTAAACTTCAATTGTTATAACAATTATAACTCATTAGAAATAAACTTAAAAGAAATCAGACAATATCGAAAAAAATCGTATAATAATTTATTAAAGTGTGTATAAAAAAAAATCCTGACTAACGATTTTTGAACTTTTGTTAGGATAATTAGGTAGGTATATGAGTAAGGTCATATTAAATTTTCAGAACTTTTTGTCAAATATTTAAAATTATATTACATAAAAACTTTCAAACAATTTGGTAAATTAAAAGTTCTATATTTAAGTCAAAAGTGCTTTAATTGTTCTGAAAATGTTGCCCAATCTAAAAAAGTATGTATTTGATATTGGATAAAATTTTCAAGTTTCTAGCTTCAATACTTTTCGATTTATGACTAAATACCTAAAATCTAAACAGTGAAAATCTCGTTTACGGCGGATTTTTACCGATTTTACCGTTTTTACTCAGTTTTTCGATCGTTATTTTTGATTACTGGAAAAACTATGGAGATTTTGGAAAAATGACCTCTCTAAAGTACCATCTCAGTTCAATTTCGAATCTAAAAAGTTGCTGGACGAAACTTTTGGACAAGGATTTCTATACGAAAAAGTGTTTACAGAAAAAAAAAAATAAAAAAAAAAAATAAAGAAAAAAAAAATAAACATCATTGTAAAACCTTAAGATCCTTCGCTTCACTCAGAATCTAAAAATAAACATCATTGTAAAACCATAAGATCCTTCGCTTCACTCAGAATCTAAAAACTCAACAAAAATGATACAAATAACCGTAAAATACGTAAACAGTATTTAAATAATAATATATTATATTACACTGAAACTTTGCTCAGAATCGTTTTATACTAAAGAAATGAGTCATCATTTCTTTAAAACTTAATACATTCATCACCAATATCTTGTCCGAGGACCGAAGGGACGAAGGACGAACTTGTACCACCATCATCTCACTTACCAGCTTTTTTTAATTAGATCTTAAAAATCAAGTGTATTAGTTATATCCCTTTCAGAAGATAGACGAACGAGTGAGTTTAATTTTTTTTGGTGAAGGGACGTTCTTCTGGCGTTTTCAATTAGCTCTAACTCACGAACTCGACTAAAAACTAATTTAATATCACGACATTCGACGGAATACTAGTGAATAGTGTACCGATTGTACTAACAATGCGAAACTGACCATCAAAATGTACCTATGTTAAGATAAATTGTAATCATAATGATATAAAGTGACCAACTTTATCTTAAAACTTAATAGCTTATTTTATCGATTAGAGAATAATCATAAATTCGGAAATTCCATTACGATACGTGGCTAACAAAACTACGTAAACAGTAATATCATACAATTATTTCAAAATGCCACTTTAATAATTAAATATCAACACGAGCCCGGGGCCCCAAATAATATCGGGGCCCGGGGCTGCAGCCCCCCTAGCCCCCCCCCTAAGTTGGGCTCTGACTATATTATACAATCGAATTCAAGCCTGGAACAAATTCACGAAACATAATTCAACTCTATATAAATCGTTTTTTTCTTGACGCCTGGAGTTATTATTATGATTAATTATTATGATAACAAATATTATTTAAAACAGTACAGAAAAAAAACAACATTGGCCGTTGCGCGCACAGGTTAACCACTCAAGAAAAACCTTTCTTTCTGTTACCAAAGAGCGTCTTTTTTTTATAAATATCCTGTTAAATAATCAACAAATCGTCCTGATCGTGAGCCACGTTGTGATATTGATATATTTTCAAACAGATTTCCATGTATTTTAAAATCACAACGAATGTGATCAAAAACTATTTATACCGGTGGGTTGTTGATAGTTGATATGAGCAATATTTTATGGTGCATCAATAAAAAGATAAACAGTATTTGAATGAAGTTCCAACAAATGGAGATTATACCTGAACACCTGATAAATTTACACGAACCTTAAAATAAATTACAAGTGAATTAGATTTATACATTCGTATAAATGTAATCAAAATATATTTTTTAAAATTAACATTTAAAGTTTTAAATGTATATAAGAACAATCAATTTCGCAAAAATAGTACAGTAATTTAATAAAACACTTATAAAAAAAAACTTTGCGTCATGATTTTTAAATTTTTTTCAGTATCGTTATCTGATTATATGAGTATGGTCTAATACAAATTCTTAGAACCGTTTGTCGAATATTAAAAACTTAATTAAAAATAAACTTATACAAAACAATGTATTTTATTATTCTATTTTTAGCCCAAAAGTTGTAGAATATTTTTGAAACTTTTAAAGAGTATGTAATAATATAATTATATTACATGGTGAAAATTTCGAGCTTCTAGTAACATTACATTATGAGTTATGATTAAAGTACTAAAATCAATTAGTGAAAGTGCCGTTGACGGCCAATTTTACTGTTTTTACTCGGTTTTTCGGCAGTTTTTCCTCACGCCTGGTAAAACTATTGAAAATAGAGAAAAATGATCTCTTCAAAGTATTTACGTTATGAAATTTTTGATCTGTAGAGTGGCTTGATGAAACATTTAAAATATTATTATTACCCAGAAAAGTGTTTGAAAAAAAAACTAATAACTTCGCACCATGGGTATTCTTCACACCTCGGAAAAGATGATGAGGATGAGTTTATTGAATTATAAAGAAACAATAGATCATTAAATGATTCCGAGCAGAGCTTCAGTTTATAACTGTATATATTTTACCACTTTTAGTCTAATTGCTGGTAGGTTTTTTTCCTAAAAATAAAACATTTTTCAATACTGAATTTAGTTTTATTCAATAAGTATACTTGTATACCTAAAGGTTACGTTAGGTCTCTGCCTAAAATACTGTGTCCCCTGAAAATAAAAGTGTATGCTCCGAATTACAAATGTGTGTACCAAGATTTATAACGTGAATCCCTATTTTCAAATTTATACGTTTACCTTTAAATAAATTCATTCATAATGGTTATACGCTTATTAAAAAATTGAAAATATGTATACGGAAGCTTTTCATTTATTGTCATCATAATCATATATAAAAGATTAAGCAATATTATTATTAATCATTATATTGTACAATTGGATATCATACTCAAATGACAAATACAGTCTTACAAATGCAAATATAGGAGTTTAAAATGACCGGACAATAGACAAATCATAATTACACCAAGCGACAATATGAAAACTAAACATTATATCGTTCCGAGTTTATCCGATCAGTAAAATTATGATTTTAGTATAATATTATTATATTTTAAAATAATCTGAAAGTAAAAATTTACTACTTCAAGTTATCATATATTATTATCGTAACATAATATATACTATTCATTATTTGTAAAAAAATATATGATATCTATGACCTTCGTAGCGGATATCTCGCTGAAGCTAATACTATCCTATTACAACACTTTTTTTTTTTTTAACTGAGTATGCATTAAAATCATTTTACGTTTCTACGTTGTAGTTGTGAGAGTAAAATCGAAATTTTATATTAAATTAAAAAAAAAAAAAAATCATAACTTTGTGAATATTTGTTAGAAAAGCAATAAATAAATGTATACTAGTTATCAGGAAAATTAACTAAAAAAAAGAATGCCTCAAAAAAAGTATTTACGTCGACACATCTTGTAGATACTTTATATTTGTAATAAATGATTAATGAGTTGAACTTTATCTCGAGCGTAGCGAGAAAACAATTTCGGGGTATTTTCGACCCCTTTTCGGTGCGTATATCCATAAACGTATTTACCAATACACCGCTGGTCTTAATTCTGCAAAAGTAGGAAGGACGATGCTATTCTAATTTTAATCGTATACATACATTTCGTGCAGATCTCCAGTACCTAATTAAGTCGGCGTGCGAATCGGGCATTAATTTTTTGGGCATGCGATTCGACGCCATAAATCTCAATACGAAATTCAAAATCGTTTATTTTTCGTTTATAATGTTTTTGGTATTTCGATCCAGTTATGAAAATTTTCTTTACGATTCACTTAACACTTTCAGTATAATATAATATTGGACTCGCGGCTCGTCCGTTTTCAAGCACGTACGCTTATCGGACGAGCTCGCAACTCGTTTATTCGATTCGTCCCGTGTACACTCGTTATTTCGTTGTTGCGAAAACAAATTTCATAGTAATTGTTATTATTATTACGAAACGTTCGCTTGGGTACACATGTTTCACACGTACGCGAGTCCCTTCAAACACGCGGGCTTAGGGGCGTTGGCAGGCCGTTTCACTGTCCCGTGATCACGCCACCGGCCACAGATCTCGTGCGACAGAGGCCCTGTGGTCGGGTGAATTCGCGGAAAACCGAGAAATCGCGCGGCGCGACGGGTACGGTGGATGCTGTCGCAGCCGCCGGTCTCGCGCAACGCGAATCAATACCGCCCGACCGGTCGTTTATTATTCCATGAGATGCCCCGCGGACGTCGTCAGCTGGCCGCGGTCTTATCACGATCGCGTTATCGGGAACGTGATAACACCGTCGTCGTGATAGCACGTCTCGGTCAACGTCAACGACGCTGACGGGAATATTGCGCAGCGGATCCGCTCGTTTCGTTACAGACAAAAACGTTTTTCAACCGTTCCGAAGCGAGTGAAAACCCCGAAATGACTGTTCGGTAGTGTTCCGACGCCTTCCGTGGATCCGCGAACATGGGCTCCGAACAGAGCTCGCAAGCGAACGCCTCCGAGTCGGGCTCGAAAAATCCAAAGTTAAAAAGAGGCAAGTCAGTGCCCGAGAGCTCGTGGCCACGGAACTCTCAAGACGGACAGCAGAGCAGAGCGGCCAGCGCTAACACGTCGCCCGGCCACAGCGTGTGCAGTGACGTGGACTTGCCATATGTCTCGTACACGGTCAACAGGCCGATCGGAGGTACGTACTCTTAAAAAATAAGTATGTGTGTCCTGCCGAGTACACGTTTCAATAATTCGACAAATTTTAGATTCGCCGAAAAAACCCAGTATCATGAGCAGAGGTCGGTCTGAGCGAGTGGAACCCAAACGGTCTGTGAAAAAGACCCCAAAAACCACGCCTAAACACAACATTGTAGTCGTCAGAGCGGCCGTCCAAGAAAATCCTCCTGATATGGACGAGGATCTGTTCCGACTTAAGGTAATTTTTAATACACATAATTGTCTTTATTGTTATATTTTTTCCATTCTTACAGTAAGTAAAGCAGTAAAATATTCTAATAAAGCTTTTTTTTTTTTTAACTTTCAATCGGCTATCTTATATTACACTCGTACAATATGTTGGCATAAGTTTCTTCATTCATTTAATTTCACTGTGTTATATGCTTTTTAATGTAAACTATTATAGAAACCTAACTGTTTAATTTAATTACTATGATTAAGCTATTAATATGATTGTATGTGAATCAATTTTAAATTTATATTTGATTATAATATTCAATTTACAACTAAATACAAATTATAACTGCTGTATATTTTACTTAGTTATTTAAGTACAAATAAAAACTTGATTAATAAATAAATAAATAAATTTAAGTATTATGTTATTGTGTAATATATACATTTAAATTTTAAACTCTATAAATATATAAAGAAGGTGAGAATAAATAAGAATAATAATATAGAAGGTGTACATTTGATATTTATTCTTATTCTTATTTTAACATAGGTAATTATTGAAAGTAGAATTGTTTTTTTCAAAATTAGAGATTTCTTTAAATTCTAAACGTATAACATATTTTAAATACAGGTAATTGTTTATTAGGTTAAGATAATTACTATTTATATGATTATTTATATATAATACTTAATACTGTATATTTTTCAAATATTAATATTACTATGATATGTCTATTTAGTTAATCTAAGGACAAATGACTAGGACAACTAGATTTATTTTATAGTTGATTTTCTATAGTAAATTTTTAAGTATTTTGAAACTTATCAACTAATAACCTTAAAGGTATTTGATTATTGAACATATAAACTTAACGATTTTAGCAAGTGCCATCATTTTTGCCGATAATACGGGGTACTGTTTCCTTACCTGCAGCTAGAGATCGAGAAGCATTAGAGCGAATTGATTCTGATGCGTTCTACAGATTATGTCAACTATATAAGGCATATATGAGTCGGTGTGCTAAAGCAGTGACTTCAGATCAAACGATGATCAACAAACAAATTTCCGAGGTAAACATTTATAAAAAAATAAATTAAAAATGTCATTGTTATTATAAAATTGAATAACAATAACTTAATTTGATTTTTTATAGCTCGATGAAGAGACTACACGAGTATTAAATTTGTATGTGGCGTCATACAAACATTATGCCAAAATCAATGAGCAATTCAAATGCATCAACGACATGAATAAACAACTGAACGCTTGTCATCTATTGTTAAACAAAACATTAGACTCAGTGCAGCTTTTAAACAACAAACTACCTCCAAACGAACGGTTGGAACCATTTGTGTGGACCACGGGTTAAACCACGACTGATTTTATCCTATACCCTTAACTAATCTTTAACCTTATCGTCTTTTATGTACACAAAGATTTGAATGTTTTGTTACTTAGTTATTAATTGTTATTAATAATTAAACCAATATTTAATCATTATCTTCGGTTTGTGTGAAGTTTCATTTGTTTATGTATCCATGGCAAATGAAATGATAATTTCGTGTAGACATCTGGGTATCCAGGTTTGGCACATCCTGAACCGAAAGATGTGAGACCAGCTAAAAACCATCGACCGTTTGGACCTGAACATTGCAATGGCCCTCCAGAATCTCCCTGTTTAATGATCACACAGTTTTAATGAGTTACCATTGTCAATAACATTTCTGTTTCAACTTACCACACACGGTCCACCTCCTTTTCCATCCATTCTGCCTGCGCACAAATGGCCATCAGTTATAGGTACAACAGGTCCATACTTATCCCTACAAACAGACGTGTTGTGCACTGGTACCTTAATCTGCCGTAGTTTACCCGACAATGGTCCATTTGGCTTGACTTTACCCCAGCCTGTCGTCACACACACCTTGGGAATCGGTGTATTGTTCTTTGATGGTGGCAAACACAAACAACGAACATTTTTGTTGGTGATGTTTGTTGGCCTAGACAGTTTCATTAGTGCTGCAAAATCCAAATGTTTAGTAAAAGTGAAATTAAACTAATATATTCAAATATTTTTTACTATTAACCTATATCATTTTGGTAGTTGTGAAACATGTCATGAATTAATACATCATCTATTGGTATTCGCTCTTCAGTGTGCTCTTCTACGTCTCTATTCCAGTCGCCTAACACAGCAGTCCAAAGAGCTGCCAGAGGCAAACTGAATTTTTCACTGAAAACCAAAATCAAATGTTTTAAAGAAATATTTCAACAAATTTGTCTTAAATACAGTACAGAAAAATAGTCTCTCACTTTCTGATGCAATGTGCTGCAGTCAATACCCAAGTAGGTTTTATTAATACACCTGCACACCAGTGGCCAACAAAACCGAACGCTGGATGTAGTAACTGTAATGATACCTAAAATAAAATAAACGTGTGATCTAAATAAAATTGTCCTAGAAAATTATTTTGAACGATAGTTTTGACTTAAATATCTTCCAATTATACATTTCATTAATTTGTAACCGTAATGTTATTAAACCACTCTTAAAATTGAAATATTTTAAAGCTTGCTATAATATGTGAATTTAAATCAAATATACTGCGATTTTTGATATTTTTTTTATTAATCTCATTTATATAAAATTATTGTTTACCTAATGTTAATCTAATTTGATTGTTGATGTATCTTTTTCATAGTATATTTATTTTAATCAAATATTTTTTATTGTATTGTTATTCAATTTATGTTGGCTGAAATGATTAAACGTTTTAGTACTTAATTTTAAAAATGTGCTCAATGCGCGTATAATATTTTTAACAAAAAAAAAAAAATAATAATAATAATAATAATAATAATAATAATCATAATAATGAATTAGCTGATTGTAATTTTATAAATTTATTATTTATATTTTACTACACATTATACATTTAAGCCGCTATGTATTATGTATTTATATTCTATACAAAGTAATTATTTAAAGCTTATAAAATATAAAACATTGTATGCAGGTTGAATATTCTGTTTTTGTAATTGCATTAAAACCATAACTTATTACTTACATTTTTAAAATAAATATAGTTCTGAATTATTAAATTAAGAGCTGTACATATTTGTATGCCTTTAAAGTTATATTATTATTTGTTATTAATATCTTCAGTAGCACAATCATCTATTTTGTTTAAGTGGTATTAAATGTAGACAAAGTGTTATGATTATTTAATGGTAAAAATACTTAAGTATTAGCTTTATAACCAAGGTCTAATTACAAATACCTAGGTGCATGGATGGCATAAAATTTGAATTTAGTCCCACTAATAGTTATCAGTTTCTTGAGTTGAGTCCCTTCATTCTATTAGCATCATCCAAGGAACACTACAAATTGTGTATGTTTGTTTAGTTTTCTAATCAGATAATATTTTTAAAATTATGTTTTCATAGTACAATATTTTTAAAATGTTTATAAATTGATAATATTAAGTTTTTGGTTAAGGACAATAGCTATTAAAAATTTAAATCTTCAAATCAGTTAATTTGTGTATTTGTTAATCCACTCACTTAAAAACTGTACTTTTTTTTATTGTTTTGCTGCTTTTCTTATTATTTTTGTACAAATATGCAATAGTGTGCTTAGAAAAGTATTGAAAACTTTAAAGATATTTACTCAGGCCTCCTGAGTGCAACAAAGCATTCAATTTTGTAAAAAGGTTTTCATACTTATCGGTTGTTTTAACCGAGAAAATGTTTTGATTTTAACTATAACACTATTTACATAGTTACCCGGCACCTGATTCAATGTAATCAGTAGACGGATTTTGCATATTATGCTTATGGGCTTACGTCGATGCCATGCCTCTATGAATTAATAATCATTCATGCTTTATTGTTAACTATCGGAAATTAATTTTTCAAGAAAAAAAATCAACCCATCTATATGTATGGAGCGATTTTAGTGACACACTTGATTTTTTTTAAAGCAATACCCTATCGTGGAAAACAGTCAATAATAATGATAATAACGGTGTTCTAAATGCTCCCATGATGATTTTACGCTGTTTTCTAAATACCTTTGTGCCCGCCATTTTACGATTACGGATATTTTCAAAAGTCTGAACGTTCAAATGATCGGTTATTCTACTACACCTATTACACCCACAAGAAACCGTAAAAAATCATTTTTATGAACGAATAAAAGTTATTTGGTTGATTGAATGGATTTTAATTTCTGAGCACAGCAAGATGGAGACAAAACTCAACTGCTGGTGACTGTCAGTGGAAAAAATTACTCTAGAATCGAGATCTGAATGACTGCAGTTAAGTAGGTCTCATTACCGATAAATCGTAACGCGAATTCGTCATCGATTAAATACCATTCTGTCGGTCAGGGTGATTTTATCAGTCTTTCAGATTTTCATCTATAGACAACAACGATTTGATCATGCCGCCACCTGCATAGGTATAGGTTCACTCACTTGCCAAGGCCAAGCACCTTTTTGAGTCTCTTTGCCGTTGACCAGCCTGGACTTGGAACTGCCGGCACCGCCTCCCGACCTTGGCTGTCGGTAACTGATGAAGCCGTTGTTCCAGCCACACTCTTGAAACGAAAAAAACAATACGAACGAATACATTACAAACGACAATAGGTTCAGACATTATTTTATCGTCACGAGTGTGTTTTATCACACGTCTAGATCACATTTTCCACGCGTTTGAGGCGCCGTGCGTTTCAAACGGATTCAACGTATTCGCATCGTATTATACTATACGTATTATATTGGTACCTACCTACGAGAGAGTAGACACTACGTATGATATTATCGTTTCGTACTTCATTCAACTACCTGAGTACGGATTTTCCATAGGTCGGTATGAGTGGTGGCGTTTTTTTTGGGGTGGGCGGTGTCCCGGGTCTAGACCCCCCATAAGTAAAAAAAAAAAAAATTATACATTTGCGTCTGAATTTATATGTATTATATTATAATATAATATAATAATTATATTTACAGACTCGAAATACGAAATAAATTATCAAATTGCAATTAGAAGTCATAAATGACTTATTTCGTTAAAACAGAGGAGGAAAATATTCATTTTCTACCTATATTACAATGTATTTATATTATATGTTTATATTTTACCATTGTATAACTTGTAATTCAGCGATAATGGTAAAGAGGGTCACTCGAAATAAAAAAATTATTTCACCCCACACAGAAAAAATTTGAAAATACACCACCGACTATGAGTAAAACAACACGTTTTAGCGTCCGACGTTTCGTTGTGCTCGGCGTCATTATTGTACGCGTCTAAGCGACACTAATGAGTATGCAATTGATATAGAATTATAAACTGTTCATGGCCGCGAAGGACATGAATCCTGACGTTGGGTCACTAATTGTTTTTCAAATCATCGCACGGATCGAAACACTTTCGCGCACACGCTAAGTATGTGTCGTTCGCGTCGAAAGGCTCAAACATCTAGACCAGTGGTGGCCAAACTTTTTTTACCGCGGGCCATAAAAAAAAAACTTTTTTTACCACGGGCCATAAAGTGAAATTTTACTTTAAGGTCATCAGAATTTCAGGTGTAGGTATGTAATTATACATTCAACGACGTTTTTATTGTACTCACTCAGTTCAATGGCTTTAGTTAACACTTAACTTAATAATTATTACTAAAAATGAAAAAAAAATCATAACGGTTTACACTTCCGAAAAATTTATTAAAACGTACTGATTTGTTAATGGGAATTACGAGCTTGTTTCTGTTGACAGATGGCATTAATTTTAGGTTCTGATTTGGTATAATTTACACAGCGAACGGCATGGATATGTTCATTCGTAATGTGAGCTGATCGAGTTTTACTTTTATTGATTTTCATCGTCGAGAATACTTGCTCACAAATATATTACGTTGAACATTCATCGTATCGTACAAAAATAAGACAAAATACGATAATGCGATTTATATATGTATATTATTAAATGACATTGTAACAACAACAACGGTACGGTATGACGATATGGAACTAAATATTATGAAAAATGTATACAGACAGTATTTTTTAATTTTTAGATTTTTTTTTTTTTTGTCAACGTAAGTATTAAATATTATATATTACGTACACAAACAAGTGTTGTAATGTAGAATATTTTCGCGGGCCAGATTTTAAATGACGGCGGGCCAGATTTGGCCCGCGGGCCGTAGTTTGGCCACCACTGATCTAGACGATTGGGCTCAAACATAGTGCCTACGTCGGTTTATTCGGTCCTCAATGCCTATTCCTTGTCTGTCGTTCGTGCGCCAAAAACAATCAATACTTTATGAAATCGTGTTTTTCTGTTAAATCGTAGGCACCTATCATGTGATTTTGTTTAACTATAGCTCCATATAAACAATGCGGCATTCGTCCTGGCGTCTGGTGGTTAAAAAATAATAGAAAGACGATCGTTTTGATCGCCATAAAAACATTGAAATACTACAGAACGTGAACGATTTTCGTTCGAATTTTCATTTCGATTACTTGGCGATTTAAATTACCTTCGTGTCAACCGAAACTTACGGACAATCTATAAATACGTTTATGCAATAAGCATAAGCCACAAGGCCGTTCAAGCAAAGGTGAGCAATAACTTGTTAAAAAGTTAATTTTTTTAAAAACTTTTTAACTTAACTGATTAATTATTTTTGTTTTTAACTTATTAATTTTTCAGTTAACATTTTTATGAATTTAATTTATTTTTATAGATAAATATCAATAATTCGCAATTGAGTTAATTTTTTTTTCGTCGAAAAATGAGTAGGTTGTTATAAAAATAAATAGTGTGGTCTTTGTTTTCCCTGCTTCAATCGATAGTCGGGCGGGAATGACCAAAGTACTACATCCGCGTGACAAAAAATATCGAGTCTATGAATGGAATCAAGGGCGTCCGCAGGGAGGGGCAAGTAGGGGCATATGCCCCCCCTTGGATTTTTTATGTGTCAATTATCATAACCATTATGTAGTATAAAATATCACGAAATAAATATTTTTTAAATTAAAAATTTTTTTTTAAAACGTTGAGTTTTATTGCCACGGTCGACAAATTTTATGTGGATCTTTATGAGTGTTTTAAGTCATCGGTTTTCGATGCACTGTTTCGACTTTTATATGTGAATATTTAGTAAGATCTCGTGATTTCATTAGTATCATTGATTATAAATACTAAAATACTATAAAATATAAAATTTTCAAATCAATGATTACATTTTATTTATATAAAAAAAATGCATTTGTTAATTTAAAGTTACACAATAATAAATTTACATTAATACTGTAAGATTATGTTATAACGTTCTAACTATACACATAATTAAAGAGCGGATTTTTATGTTCTTAAAACTTAAAATATGATGCAATATGCTTCAAAAAAACCTTTAAATATTCCTTAAATTTGTAAGAATGCAAATATGATTTTTTTCTAAAATAGATAAAATAAATAACTGTTAAGCGCCATTCACTTGGTAAAAGGGAAACTATTGAATAATAAAAAATGTAAATCAGTTGATACATAGCTATATAAATATAATAAAATTTAATTTAAAAAAAACATAATAATTTAATAAAAAATAAAAGATAACTTTGCACCATTCCTTAGGAACATAACCAATTCGATTACAAACAAGTAGATAATTTAATGATTTTGAATTTTTATCACTCTTTCATCAAATTATTTTTTTTCCTAGATAAAATTATTGCTGGAAAAAATCACATTTCGAGAAATTAACAAAATATATGAATTTTCATAAACAATAATAGAATATAATCTAAAATATAAAAAAATAGGCGAAATATTCTCTAATGTCCAAAATATGCTTTATTATGCAAAATTATTTTTTTCTTGGAACTCTGTGAAAGATAAATCGTCCACATTTTTCACCCTCGTTAAGTTGCATAAAAGCAATAAAAATATGTAATAATCTAAAGATCCACTCTTTACACATAATTAATAATTTAATTTTTACGTTTCCTACCTTTATGATAGAAAACACGTCAAAAACAATAAGGTACTTTATCACTAAGATAAGGAAAAAAAATTGAAAAATTAAAATACCTTGCCCCCCCTTGACAAATTCCTGCGGACGCCCTTGAATGGAATGGATATCAATAATGTACAGTAAATACATTTCTTGCGGTTAAAGAATTTAGTCGTTCAAGATATTGTTGATACAAACCTACCGCCTATTCGTATTTGGTTATAATATGATAAAGGTATATAATGAAATTAAAAAATAATACGCGTATAATCAATGGTATAATAACATAACATCGATATAATAATTGTTTGTAACACCATTGACTTTGAAATAAAATATTAGAACTACAGTAAAACTTATTGCAATATTATCTCAATTCAGTAAGAACTATCTTCAAAGCTACACATATAAAATTATATAATATAACATTTATCATTTTTATTTCTTTTTTTGAATAGGTAGGGATATTGGAGGATTGAGGTATAATGTATTTTATAATTTTTATTTCAGTATTTTTGCATCTGGAAACAAAAACAAAAATAACATGTGAACATTTTTGTACAGGTATAATTGAATAATTTATTTTGCAATTCGACAAAAATTATTATTTATTAATCATAAATTATGTGAAGATGTAGTCAAATGTTAGGGTTAAGTTAAGCTTAGTTTAAGGTAAAAATTTACTATAATACCAATTAATGTTTTATCTTTACTCAATTTTAAGCGTCTTGGTACATAATTCTTTAAATAAAAATACAAGGGTGCTTTATGACATGTATGTAGGTTGAACTTTTTTTTAAACTTTTTTTTAACTGACTGAAGTTAATTTTATTTCCTATCTTAACTTTAAACTTAACTAGTTAGATTTTTTCTTTGTAAAGTTTTAACTTTAAACTGTAGGAAATTTAACGGAATTAACTTGACTTGTCACAGTTAATTATTTTCATTAACTCACCCACCTTAGCGTTTAAGTATTTACATCGTCCACGATTTCGTGTCCACGGTTTCATGGATAATATTGAGTAATGATTCAAATTGTTTTAACGTTTGCATACATTTTATATTCAATGCATTCGATCGTTTGTGATTTCTAGTCGAATTCCGATACATTCAAACAATTATTTTCTATTTATTTCAAGAGCAAACTCACTAGTAATATCGTTACTTATTGTAAGCGAATTATTATAATTCCGATCTCTTGGTACGATTCGAACTTGAGTGTTAAATAAAAAAAAAACACAACAGTACGTATACGGTACGGGGCATACGTTATCGCGTAAAACGGGTTTATTCCTAGCACGGAAATCGTTGACCGTGGTTTGGTGTCGAGTCTATTGCGCCTGCTCCTGTAAATTTTTATCGTTGTATTACAATGTCGTAAAATCAACGTGTCATTGCACTAGACTGTAGGACCTCGAGTAAAGCCATTTCGGCTCCTCCGTTTCGACCCTAATTGAAAAAGGCTTTTAGAAACAACGTGTAAGGCAAAATCGTGTCGAAAGGAGAAAACCCCGGTAACACCGTCCACCGACACAGTTGGACCTAAGAGGCTGTTACACCTACCTGTTGTTGTAAGTAGTTTTGAATTTTACTTGTTAGATTCGTAGTTATGTGTACGTATATAGGTATATAAATATACTTACACAGTGTATACATCACACACTCACACATGTGTATAATACGCGAACGAGTGTGTGGTGTATACACACACACACACACACACATATATATATATATATATATATATATATAATATTATAAATACATCGACGGAGTGCGTGTACAAAAATAGTCAGCGCTCGCGTGTGCAAGCGAACAATGTTAAAAAAAAAAAATACCAACACGATCGGTGAAAGTAGAAAATAACAAAGCGCAAACACGCGATTTTGGATTTTTACCGTCCGGGGGCCTAAAACATTTATTATAATGCGTACAAATGCGCGGCGTAATGACAACTAAGTACGTCAATTGTGTGTGTGTGTGTGTGTGTTCGTTTTGTTTGCGTGCGTGTGTGTGTGCGCGTGTGCGTTCGTGTGTGCATGGGGTATAACTAGTTCACACGATCCGTTTTGTGCAAGTCGTCGCCATCGTCAAGTTACACACGAACTTCGTGATCACTCGTCCCGTGTTCTTATAAACGCGCATGGTCATTATACCGTCGCGCGGTCGTTATTTCTACGATATACTGTTGCGATTTTGCGTGTATAGGTATATAAATACAATTTCAAAAAAGTCCACTGCAGCCCACCACGTGTGTAACAGAACATGGCGCGTATTTCACGTTACGGACATCTCCAATATAATATTTTCAGAGTAAAACGTTTGTCGTGCGATCCGTCTGGTATTCTCGAGCGCACCACAACACATACCGGTAGCTGTATCGACACGATAATTTTACGCTGAGAAGGTATTCTGGCCGAATATAAACGACTGGTGGTCAGTTCAGGTCGACGCTGAGAACCAGTGCGGATCCACTAATTTTTTTTTCTTGGGGTGGAGGGCAAAAGCAAAAGTACGATATGAATGTATGTATGTACTCGTATGTGAGAGAGAGAGCTACATAGATGAGCACCAATATACGAATAACGACCACGTTCCAACAATATAGTATGAAAAGTGAAAATATTTTTGAACATTCTATTAATAAAATTAGGTATTTTTGATGTTAGTGCATTACTGTGGGTAGTCGGGGGGGACATATTATATGCAAATGTCCCCTTTGCTCCTTCCCCCCTCCCTTGGATCCGCCACTGCCGGGAACAGAACTGCTGTGGATATCAAACTGGAACGATTAAGGTAAATTCCCGAATTATAATAAGTAATAACTATATATTATATTGGTACTGTGACACAGTCGGTAGCGTCGTCTACTGTTCGTATTCGGCGGGGGAAAAAACGGTACGAAAAATACTTATTACGCTTATCACAGTCATAAAATCTGCAGACTTCGGCAAGAATGGGCACACGATCACTACAGCGATAGCGGCGTCTACGGAGTTTTCGATTTTCCTTTAGTAGGAATTTCGCTGTTTATGGAGCTTACACGAAACGCATATGGGTGCGACGTTCAGGATTCTGCGTGACACTGAGTACGCGTGGACTGAATTCCCCTTGGTTTTGTGATCTGTACATTTTGACTTTTGAACGTAGGTACGCCTCTAAACGGGCCTCTTAAAGTGTCCATATTGTTTTAGACGACATACCGGGTGATAATTTTATTAACGTTTGAGTGGATTAGACATGGCATATTTTTCAGGATTAGTACAGTGGTGGCGAACGGAGCGGAGAGAAATAATTTGTTTTCACCACCGTATCGTGTACATTCACTGGGACGGCCCACAATGATGTAATTTTATTCAATAAGTTTAACACTATCGACGTATAAGGATACGTATCGACTATAGTTGTAGTTAAAAAAAAAAAAAAAAACAAAAAACAAAAAATCAATAAGAAATCTTAAGGGTATTTTTGGAGCCTTTGTACTATTTTCTACTCACTCGACTTAACAGAAACGACACTGGTAAGGCACATATGGGAGTCAAAATTGTAAATTCGAATGGACGCGGGATCATTGTGTTTTCAGTTTAAAATTATTAAAATATTTGATTAGAACTTCCGCTGGTGTCTATTTACCAGTGTGTGTGTGTGTGTGTGTGTGTGTGTGTGTGTGTGTGTGTGTGTGTGTGTGTGTGTGTGTGTGTGTGTGTGTGTGTGTGTGTGTGTGTGTGTGTGTGTGTGTGTGTGTGTGTGTGTGTGTTTTAACTATTTTTGTTGTTAATATAATTAGCCTGAATTTATTTAATTAATTAAAATTCGAATCTTTTTCCGATTTGAGGACGTGCTATATTATCTCACGTATTAAAAGCTCGACATACACGGCCGTAGCAACGAAGTAATTAAAAGGGAATAAGAGAGATAAATCTCCCTAGCTTTTTTTTAGATTCTGAGAGAAGCGAAGGATCTTATGGTTTTACAATGTTTATTTTTTTATTTTTTTTTTTCTGTAACACTTTTTCGTATAGAAATCCTTGTCCAAAAAATTCGTCAAGCTACTTTTTAGATTCAAAATTGAACTGAGATGGTACTTTAAAGAGGTCATTTTTCCAAAATCTCCATAGTTTCTCCAGCAATTAAGAATGAACGATCGAAAAACTGAGTAAAAACGGTAAAATCGGTAAAAATCAGCCGTAAACGAGATTTTCACTGTTCAGATTTTAGGTATTTAGTCATAAATCGAAAAGTATTGAAGCTAGAAACTTGAAAATTTTACCCAATATCAAATACATAATTTTTTATATTGGACAACATTTTCAGAACAATTATAGCACTTTTGACTTAAATATAGAACTTTTAATTTACCAAATTGTTTGAAAGTTTTTAAGTAATATAATATTAAATATTTGACAAAAAGTTCTGAAAATGTAATATGACCTTACTCATATACACCTACCTAATTATCCTAACAAAAATTCAAAAATCGTGACTCAGGATTTTTTTTTATACACACTTTAATAAATTATTATACGATTTTTTAAGATAGTGTCTGATTTTTTTTGAGTTTATTTCTATTGAGTTATAATTGTTATAACAATTGAAGTTTAAATGAGTTATATCTAATCGAATATTTTATGAGGGTTTAATTACAAAAAAAGCTGGTTAGTGAGATGATGGTGGTACAAGTTCGTCCTTCGTCCCTTCGGTCCTCGGACAAGATATTGGTGATGAATGTATTAAGTTTTAAAGAAATGATGACTCATTTCTTTAGTATAAAACGATTCTGAGCAAAGCTTCAGTGTAATATAATATCGTATATTATTATTTAAATACTGTTTACGTATTTTACGGTTATTTGTATAATTTTTGGTGAGTTATAATAATTTATTAAAGTGTGTATAAAAAAAAATCCTATCTCACGATTTTTGAATTTTTGTTAGGATAATTAGGTAGGTATATGAGTAAGGTCATATTAAATTTTCAGAGCTTTTTGTCAAATATATTTCATAAAAACTTTCAAACAATTTGGTAAATTAAAAGTTCTATATTTAAGTCAAAAGTGCTATAAATGATCTGAAAATGTTGTCCAATATAAAAAAGTATGTATTTGATATTGGATAAAATTTTCAAGTTTCTAGCTTCAATACTTTTCGATTTATGACTAAATACCTAAAATCTGAACAGTGAAAATCTCGTTTACGGCGGATTTTTACCGATTTTACCGTTTTTACTCAGTTTTTCGATCGTTATTCGTGATTACTGGAAAAACTATGGAGATTTTTGAAAAATGACCTCTCTAAAGTACCATCTCAGTTCAATTTTGAATCTAAAAAGTTGCTGGACGAAACTTTTGGACAAGGATTTCCATACGAAAAAGTGTTTAAAAAAAAAAAAACGATTCTGAGCAAAGCTTCAGTGTAATATAATGTATTATTATTTAAATACTGTTTACGTATTTTACGGTTATTTGTATAATTTTTGGTGAGTTTTTTTGTAATTAAACCCTCATAAAATATTCAATTAGATATAACTCATTTAAACTTCAATTGTTATAAACTTATAACAATTATAACTCATTAGAAATAACTTTAAAAGAAATCAGACAATATCGAAAAAAATCGTATAATAATTTATTAAAGTGTGTATAAAAAAAAATCTTGACTAACGATTTTTGAACTTTTGTTAGGATAATTAGGTAGGTATATGAGTAAGGTCATATTAAATTTTTCAGAACTTTTTGTCAAATATTTAAAATTATATTACATAAAAACTTTTAAACAATTTGGTAAATTAAAAGTTCTATATTTAAGTCAAAAGTGCTATAATTGTTCTGAAAATTTTGTCCAATATAAAAAAATATGTATTTGATATTGGATAAAATTTTCAAGTTTCTAGCTTTAATACTTTTCGATTTATGACTAAAAACCTAAAATCTGAACAGTGAAAATCTCGTTTACGGCGGATTTTTACCGATTTTACCGTTTTTACTCAGTTTTTCGATCGTTATTCTTGATAACTGGAAAAACTATGGAGATTTTGGAAAAATGACCTCTTCAAAGTACCATCTCAGTTCAATTTTGAATCTAAAAAGTTGCTGGGCGAAACTTTTGGACAAGGATTTCTATACGAAAAAGTGTTTACAGAAAAAAAAGAAAAAAAAAAAAAGAAAAAGAAAAAAAAAATAAAAATAAAAAAAAAATAAACATCATTGTAAAACCATAAGATCCTTCGCTTCACTCAGAATCTAAAACTCACCAAAAATTATACAAATAACCGTAAAATACGTAAACAGTATTTAAATAATAATATATTATATTACACTGAAGCTTTGCTCAGAATCGTTTTATACTAAAGAAATGAGTCATCATTTCTTTAAAATTTAATACATTCATCACCAATATCTTGTCCGAGGACCGAAGGGACGAAGGACGAACTTGTACCACCATCATCTCACTTACCAGCTTTTTACTTTTGAAATTTTGATCCAAATCATATAATTATGTCAGTTAAACATAAAGAATAAAAAAGCCAAATACCTAAAATCTGAACAGTGAAAATCTCGTTTACGGCGGATTTTTACCGTTTTTACTCAGTTTTTCGATCGTTATTCTAGATTACTAGAAAAACTATGGAAATTTTGGAAAAATGACCTCTCTAAAGTACCATTTCAGTTCAATTTCGAATCTAAAAAGTTGCTGGACGAAACTTTTGGACAAGGATTTCTATACGAAAAAGTGTTTACAGAAAAAAAAAAAAAAAAAAAATAAACATCATTGTAAAACCATAAGATCCTTCGCTTCACTCAGAATCTAAAAAAAAAATTGTATATACGAGATGTATATAATATGTAATTATAAAACGGCGAGGAGTATATTATAACAATACTCTTTGTAACTGTCGGTTTTTTTTAGTGACCACGATAGCCATTTCTCTATGTCTTTTCATATGATATAGGTAGTTACTAGTAAGGTATGATAGTAGAAACGATTTTTATGTTATACGAATATTATGAATATGGTGTTATTCACAATATTATAATTATATTTTAAATTTGAATTCCAAATAAACTAAATTTTTCTTTTTGGTACTCGCAAATTTCCTCGAAATAAAAATACTAAAACTTATTGGTATAATAATATTATTTCATATAACGTATTTATTTAAAAAAGTAAACAATTTATTAAAAGAAAAAAATATATATATACTTATTTATAATATATCCCTCGAATTCTCAATTAATCGTGACTTAGCCGTAGGGATTAAAACGATACCGTGAAGAACCTGTGCGCTAGAATGTATATGTGTGTGTGTGGGTTGATAGGAAACTCGGGGGAAAATATCCAGTAATCTTTAAAGTAACGAAAAAAAAACAAAAAAACAAAAAAATAAAAAATAAAAAAAATATCGACAGACGCACTCACCTTCAGCCGTAGACGGCGGGTGAACGGCGATCGCGGCGGCAGCCAGCGACAGGCACAGTACCGCGTGCAGCATGATCCACGTGCGCGCACACACTGCCGTTATGATAATAGTCACGGAGACTTGGACGGGCAGGACGGCAAAAAAAAATCACTGCAAGGATATACGACCACGACGACGGTGGCGGCGGCGGCGGCGGCGGCGGTGAAGGAAAAGAAGAGAAGAAAAAAAACGCTCTCTCTTTCGGTCCGAGACGGACGAATCTCACGCGTCTCCTTTCGCCTTCGTTCGTCCATCGGTCGCGCGCGACGTCATACGTTCAGCTCAATCTCGCCGCGGATTTATGATATTATTGTTTGCCTCTGCGGCGACCGTCTTCGCGACTGAGAAAATAAAGTGCGAAAACGCTAGACATAAGGCTATATAAGGCTCGTTCTCGGGGTGGCCCACAGGACGATCGTGATCGATTTGAACGTGAGTTCAAGTCGATCGCAATTTTTTCGTCTTTTACCCAATTTTTGCAGAAAATAAATAACACAGATTTTCACACATTTCTTTAACTTTGTTTAATGTATGCATTTAAAAATTTAATACATATATAAGAAACGATTGAAGCAAAAAATAATTATGAAAAATGAAATTATACACTGGAAGCGAGTAGTTTGTACATAATGTGATGAGTATACCGTTTTTGAATTTTGATTATATTATTACAATTTAAAACAAAGAGTTTCTCCCTCATCAAATATATCAACTAAAATGTAAAAAACCAATAGATCCTTTGCTTCACTCAGAATCTAAAATAACTATTCTGAAAGAACAAAAATACTGCACGATAAATGTTTACTTTGTGTATGTAATGGATAAAATTTTATTAATATCATGTGCAGTTAAAAAAAAATAAACATTTAATTTCTCGTAATCCACCAAAATTAGGTGCAGGATTCACCTGCAGTGAATCGTGATTCACAGTTTGAGAAAAGCTGGCCTAGGAACTAGACTTGCACTAGAAAAATGCTCGGTTTATATTACTCCTTTGCACCAACTCCGTAACCATTGACGTTTTGGCGCGAAAACTCTTTGTAATATTTTATTTCTCGGCGCGAGTAACGATAGGTAGTATGGTGGGTCATTACCGTTTATCGTAACCGTGATAAAAACCGAATCGAGTAATAAAAAAGTAGCAATAAAAAAATATTTTGACTAACGAACGCTAATAAATCACACCTATAGATTAGGTTCAATTAGATCAGGTTTCGCCCGATAGTTACTGTAAGCGATTGAAAAAAGTTATCGAAAACGATAATACTACGACGGGTAAATAACGCGATTTTAATTTTATTTCTAATCGACGTACATTTGTTATTTAGCCGTTAAAATAGCGATTTACACCTGGATCATGAAAAGAAATCCGTTCTGTCTGGGGGTTCGAAACGTTCCGTGACATCATCGTAATAGTATCCAAAACACCTACGATCTCGTAACAACTGTCGTCCTAACAATATCATTACTATTCGCATCCATTGTCGACTGGAGCGGGTAGGTGCTGAATTCAGAATGTCGATATTTTGTCGTTCAGGAACTCTTGTCCGTTGTGTTCGAATCGAGAAATCGGGCTGGCAATGGCCGTCCACCGAGACCTGTAAATTCCGTACCCCTCACTGTGCTGTGAAAAACCGTGGACGATTGGTCGCCGGAGCTGCAAATCGATCTTTAAGTTTTTGATCGAATCACGTGCAATCATAACTTTTTTGACGTACGGGTGCTCGTGCCCGGGATCCAGGCTGCGATCTCTACCATCTTTTGGGTGCACTCGGTCTGCGTACGGAATCTTTCACGTCCTCGTCGGTCCGGATATAAATGCGCCGTCGGGTTCAGACACGGCCCGAAAGCGTGGTCTCGGACGATTGTAATCGTCTCGTAATTGCTGGGCGTACGTCGAGTCGGACTGTAATAATAACTGTGGTAAACGGTCGAGTAGAAAAAAAAAAGGAAAAAGAAAAAGAAAATAGTAAACGTTTGTCTAAATTAAAATAATACAACGACCATATTATTATCTGTAATATTATTTTATTTTTTTTCGTATAATAATAATAACCTAACTATCGATGCTAGTCCGAAAAGAAACTTCTTCTTCTGTCCGGCTCATTGTAATCCCGAATCCGGCATCATGAAATTAAATAAATCTACCGCCCTAGAAATGTATGGGCTTAATTAACGACGTGGCGTATAAAATGTATATATATATATATATATATATATATATATATATATATATATATATTATTAGCCTTAAAACGTTTCGTGGATGAAAACCGTTTGGAAACGGTTTAACGTTTATTAAATGATAGGTAATAACATTAGTTATTACTCGTCAAAAAATTATTATTTTCCACCATTTTAATGATTATAAATTATTTAGTCCGTCCAATTGCGAGTCTCCATAGTCTCTACGAAGAATATGCAATTGAAATATTAAATATTATACTTTCAAGTATTTATCTATTCACGTCGAATTACAATATAATATACATATTATATATGTGGTTAGATGGTCTTATAAACAAGTATTTATAACATGTTTAAAAGTGTATTGTACGTACGCGTTGGATCTCATCTCCTGTACGTTTCACCGCGACGTCGCGAGTAGCTTTTCGAAAAATGTCGATTGCGTCTAGTGTATTACAATTTTGAATCCAGTCATTTTTTGGTGTTCTTGTCATCTGCGGAAACCGTAGAGAATAATATCTAATGAAAGCCATATTATTATAAATCATTATAGGTGTAATTTTTCCTTCGGTTTTCGCATTGTATTTTGTAATGAAATGGTATGCACTCTAGTCATGACGATAAAAAACCCTTCTCTTCTATATTGTCATAAACATAGACTCGAACTCGGAAATTCTATGAAAACTATTAATTATATATTTGTACACGGGTGGACCAAAGCTGTTTTTTCTTTGATCGTAATTTACGTGTGCTCGAGTACTACCCGGACCGTGGTGATTTGCATCGAAATAGCGATAATGAGACGTGACTGTATACTCGCGGTATCATTGAATATCTACCGGTCGCTCCTTCAGGAATCCCGTGAGAGGCTTGGAACGTGACAGTTTGGTTTTAAAGAGCTTCTAAGACTTATATACAGATTATAGTCTATAGCAGGGCGGCCAAACGGTCGATCGCGATCGACCGGTCGATCGCGGACAGTTTTAAAGTCGATCATGTCGGAATTTATTTTTAGGGACACGCGCACGAAAATTAATCGAGGTTGTAGTGAACAAATTGTCGATAAGTTTTATCTGCATAATTTTAACTACAAAATTTTCTATGAAAGTCGATCCTCAAAGGTCAAGTATATTTTTAGTAGATCGTGACCAAAAAAAGTTTGGCCACCCTTGGTCTATAGATAATGAATATAAATATGTTTTAGATCCATTCATGAATCATTACGGGATAATCACGTTGTGCATCTTATTTTATTTATTTATTTATTTTTTTTTTTGTACGATGCACCGTTTAGTTTATTCAGCTTTTCATCCCACATCGTTGTATGATTCTGTTTTCGTTATGAAATTATTATGTTTTTATATCATCAGTTTATCAAAATAATTAGTAATAATCTTTTGTCACATAGTTAATTGAACTGCATATTATAAATAACAAATACTACTATGTATTAGTCATAAATATTATAACTGTTATTTTCTCACATTTTAATTTGTATACGTTCAAACATCATGGACAATTTCGAATGAACACTTTTTCGTACGCGAGTAAAATTATCTATCGTTTAATAGATCCATCCCTTTCATTTGTAAAAAAAAAATAAAAATATTTATATATGTATACGCGCGAGCATGTGTGCGTGTGCGTGAGTGTGTGTGCGTGAGTGTGTGTGCGTGTGTGTGTATAATACGGGTATGAGAACATATAGTGCACATCGATACAGATATTATAATACCGTTTCCGATTAGTTCCTGCCATCACGGTGAATATACGTGATATTATTATCATGATTTATGATATTCATACATTTATCCGTAAAATTATAGAAAGTAAAAAGAAAAACCAATATCGACGTATCGTCGGTATGTGTTATTAGTTTTTCGAAAGTAATTATACACTTATATGAGCGTTTAAAATTGAAAAACAATATCGTCCCGACGACGTTACGGGAAAAACAATTACACGATCACAAGTGGTGTTGTACTCGTGTAGTCATGTGTTATATTATTAAACCGGCTGGTTACGAATTCGCATAATTAAAAACAAAGCGATCCCGTCTGAGATTTCCGATCGTTTTTACCGTTTTTTTTTTTTTTTACATAATATTGAAATCAATCAAAAACGAATTATTTGATAGTACTTAATCTATCCATGAGCCTGATAAAAAACAAAATCAGATTATTTTCATCATCTCAAGAGATATCGCAATGAGTCAATCACTTCGGGAAACATTGTCTGTACTTATAGATATTGGTTCGATCTAATTTTTCAAATACTTCTCGGTGAGTATATCACGTGAGCTGTTTTTTCAGTGGTTTTATAATATTGTCTATCGATACGTTAGAATTATATCGTAATTCTGTTAACAACAGTAATTTTGATAACAGACCAAACGAAAAATTGTAATTGTTGCTCCAACGTACTGGAGAGGCGCTTTCAGGCTTGAGAAAAATGCTACCCCTCGTCGATATCACCCGCGACTGTATGTTATTTACGATGTCGCGATCGTCACGAACACTCGATTTTCAGTCGGATTCGTATTCGCGACTGTATCACACGCGTTATTTTTTGTCGTTCGAATACAGAATGTACCACGGCGTTTACTCGTCGTGACGTCTCGTACGTAAGCGAAGATAATCAAACGTTCTGTTTTCATTATCAACGAATATAAACACGAGTTATACTCGTTTATATATGTATAAAAAAAATGAATCCGATTATTTTTAATAACATGTCATATTTCGTTGTGTATCATACGTCTTGAGACACCCTTATTTAGAGTAAACGGATCGCGTGAAACGGTTTTACTGCTCAGTCGTAACCTTTGGAAATCGTATCGATAATAATATTATATTTGTATTTGAATGATTATCGGATATCGGAAGGTTTTCATTTTTAGCCGGACGGACGGATTCTGAGGACGGGATTTTCTCGCGGTTATCATCATATAGGGTCACCATTACAAAAATCTCTATGAGATGCAAAATCGACTAAAATTATATGTCATAAACGATTCGAGTCTTTGAAAATTAAAATTTCTTCTGTCGTTTATTTTTTTCTTCAATTTACACAGTATTTATTATTTAAATACTTATAACATTCTGCTTATTAAAGTATTATAATTTTAAATAAAAAATTACATAAGCGAACAGTTGATACGAATTGATCACACAGTTGTTCTTTGGTAATTATCGGAGTTATACATATAGTATGGGAGCGAAGTCAATCACTTTCACGGGAATGAAAAAAGGTTGTAATCACCTGTCAGAACTAATTTCCAAAATTCAAAAAATTTCAGGAAAAAAAAAGTGTATACTAACACGTGTCATAGATATTTTCTACGAGAAAATCGAGGGGGGGAATAATATAATATGTCCTCGCGTCCTGCCAAAAACATATATTTTGCACGTCATCGTCGCCAAACTTTAAAATACCGGCCGAGCGTTGTTTCAGACGTGGCTGTCGTCAGTCCGGAGCAGCGGCAGCCGCGGCCACACGTATCGCACATCGCGTGCGTAACGTTATTGTGTCCTTTGAAAAAAATAACAAACAATGACAATGATACTCGGTGAGAAGAAAGCGTCTACGTGAGACGGTGAGTCGTTCGCGCTGGATTTTCGTATTATAATAATATTTTTGTTGTTATTATTATTATTATTATTATTATTATTATTGTTGTTGTTGTTGTGATAATATAACGTTGCATTGTACGGACGATCGACACGCTAGCGTTAGGTCTCATTGTCAGAACGAACGGACGGAAAGGAGACGCGACGGCGTTAAAACAAAAATCATTATTCGTACGATTTATTATTTCTATAATTATTCGTCGAATTACGTTCTTGATTGTTAGCGACGCCACACGCACGCGCTAGTTGTCGTCATCGAAGTCGAGTGCCCAGGGCCGTAGAGAGAAAAGTTTTGACCCGGGAGGGAAATGCTTAAGAGCCCCTATCAGTGGTGGTTCCAGGAGCCTTCCCCCCTAACTATCTGCCATGACCGAACACATGTCAAATATTTTTGCTTCTTCTATTTTAAGTAACAAAGTGCAAATACAAATTTATAAATCATTTTAGTTTTTTAATTAAATTGCTTTTTAAATCATTTTAAATTTTTTATAATAATATCTTACATTACACAACAGTTATAAAATCTATAATTAATTTCTACTATTGATGCTAATGACCTGATAACAAATAATTTTACACTATTTGAGTCTCCTTTGTCAGACAAGAAAGAAACGTACTTGAAAATCAGACTAAAATTGACAAAAAATATATAAACGGTCTATTTTTTTTTCATACAAAAGCTTTGTTCGGAATCGTTTAACTAAAGAAACGGTCTATCGTTTCTTTGAAATTCCATACACTCGTCGTTCTCATTGTCTTGTCCGAGCAACGGAGAATACCCACAGTGCGAAGCATGTCCGGATTTTTACACGTTATAAACACGTAAACTTTCGATGCGCGACGTGATTACAGGAATCAACAATGCGGAGTTATTATTGTTTATCGTGGCAGACGATGTCATCGACTATGGAGATAATGACAATGTTCAGCTCTCGAGTTCACGTGTGCTCGGCGCTCACCGCGCCGTTATCGCGATTCGCTCGCGGACAGCATGCCATGCCGTTAAACACGACCGTTTATATTATTATTCACATACACACACCTTGAAATCCATGAGCAGAAAAAATTGCATGAGTCTCGCCGGAGTTCGCGTGAAGTCCGTTCGGGTTGCTATCGGCAACAGTGCTGCAGTTCACGCGGTGACTGGAGCCGAAGAGGCGAAAAACCCGTTAACGGTATTGTAAAAGAACACGAGGAGATCGCCCCCTCCCCAAAATTGTCAGTCGAGGTCTACCAAATTCTGATTATACGCTAAACCCATAGTGTGTGTGCGTCCGTGTATCACCCTCGACTCACCCCGAGTAATCGACAAAACCAATAATGTATTATTTGTCTGCGTCCAGTAAGTCTTTCGCCTTCCACTCGAACCTTATAGGTGTAAACGTGAAAAATAACGTTTTAATACCATGTTTTATCTTATATTTATAATCCGGTAGCTGATAATTTTTTTATTTTCTTGAAAATCTGAAGCTTTACACCAGGGTTGAAAAACTAGCGGGCTCTTGTACTGTTTTTATCTAACCCGTATTACATTTAAAGTTTAAAAATAAAAATTATTCCAATGAATTTCGATAAAAAGTTATATTTTAATAAACCTATTTAAATAAATTATTTTTTCATAAATTACGTATTTTTTAGACCGTGGTATATCATTAAAAATATTTCCAAGATAACGCAAAAGTTCTATTAGAAATATAACGATTTATAAATAAATTGAAATAAATGTCAATCATTAGTATTTTAAACAATTTTGGCTTTCAAATAACTCGAACTTGTCTTCCCCTAATTTACATAATCATGAAATATACAACCACCTAGTAATTTTAGAATTTACTATATTTTTACATGTAATATAATAATGTTTCATATGTTTAACAATTATTACAATATGCAGTACTGCCGTGCGTAACAAAGAAATATGTTTTTCTCCTATTTAAAAATAATAATTTTTCATTTGACGATTTTTTATTCAATTTAAATTCTAGCTCAAATAATAAATATAACATTTTAACCACTATAACGCACGCACGGACATTATCAGATTGTCAAAACTCTCACTAAGCGATGTTTTCGAAATCGGTTACTTTCAAAAGATTGTGATCTTTAAACAACGTAATACTAAATTTGCTAAACTAAACGATCCAGTGTTTTGTTCGGTGTAGTATAATAACGTACATCGCGACGAACAAATAAAGACCGACTGTTTTTCATTCCTCCGGAGAAGAAGTATCGCGGCTCTCAGATTGCAGTCATTAGAAAGTTCAGCTCAGGATTTATCACTTTAAGTAGATCTGTGAATGCATAACGTTGTCGTCGTCGTCAACAGTTTACATAACGCCCCGTGTGCTTGGTTCCCGACGACTGTTTGCTTGTCTCGACAAATTACGCTTTTGAATTAATAGCAAATAATACGATACGATCGTGAACGGCCCAAGACACAATGCGCCCATTATGTCGGGAAAAACGAACGCCCGGTCGTTATACACCGCGTTCGCAGCTACTATTAGCACGTCGCGGCGAAACTGCTTTTATTCGTAATTTTATTCGTAAAAGAGTTAATATCGTACTATTATTGTCACGCGGTACTGACCCGATCGATCTGCCGTTCTTATCCACACGTCGTCGCGTCGGGTCATCGCGTGTGCGTTTTACGAGCTCTAAAAAAAAAGCTTTCACCGCGCCCATTATCAATGTCGATTTAGCGGATTTTTATGTACAGCCCGAGGTTTTCGAAGCGTTACGCGAAATCTGTAGGCACGAAAAGCGAAGTCGATCGCTGTAAATTCCGGGTTTTACTGCGCGATTTGCATTCCGAAATCAAAAATAACACAACGCACGCACGTCGGTCACGTCGTGTGCGTTAACGTGTGGCACTCGATTATTCGAAACCCTATCGATTACGATTGGTAGTGAAAACGGTTTACTCGACGATTATAGCATACGCACACACTTCCAACGCCGGCAAAATAAAATTACGAAAAGAAAAATATACGTTTAAACATGGCATTATGTTTGAGCGGTTTGCTCACACTCGACGATTCACGCATGTTATCGACACGTCATAAAATCTATGTTTTGTTGTAAGCGTTCAAATGTGACGTATGAAAAAAAAACTTTCTCTGGGATCATTCGCTTCGTGATTATTTTCTTGTTATAAACGGGTTTGGTTCGAGCAATTTTTTTGGTCAGAAGATAAGTATAAAATTTAATTGCTCTCAGAAAATTAGACGACGGCGATATCGGCTCACCTGTACCGATTTCTATGACCAACTTCAAAATCTTATCCACTTGATTCCGTTCACTTTTCTATATTTTTTACACTTAAATGTCTTAAACTCGACTTCCAACTATTTAGCCAATAATTACGATTACGCTTATGATAAATAATAAACCGTCATGTTTTTAGTATGAGTATTTGTCATTTATGTATATCATATTATAAATAAAAATGTGCATTTATGGTATATTTTCACGTAATTGGTGTGTATATATATGTATATATATATATATATATATAAATAATAGGTAACATCATTGTAATATATTTTATCGACAATCATAATAGAACAGCGACATAACACGACAAATCGATGTGGTGTCGAAAACGATTCGTGACGGTCTTGTCGACTCGGTAGTGTCGAAGTCTCCTTGGACACCGCCGCAGCTGTGCAATCACAATGATATCAACGACACGACAATCGACAGGCAGTGATGTCGATCATCGTCGCGACGCACGCACTTGTTACACGCGTTCGTTCACAAGCGTGTTGATGATGCGCGAATGAGCACTAGTAGTAATAAAACAGAGCTTCACAGGCAATTTTTTTAAAATTACGAGGAGAAAATGTCACCCCGGAGGGGGTGATTTCCACATACTTTCACTGTGGAAATTATTGTTTAGTACACGGTAAAAGTATGTGGAAAACGCCACTCGTAGCGATATTTTTCTCTGCACGTTTTAAAAACGGACTGTGAAGCGTCATTTTATTACTGCGTATATTATATTATTATTACGTATAATCGAAAATCGCTTCCGACGCCATTCACATGATATATCAAATAGATCCTCGTGGCTAGGCTGCGATCTCGGTCTCGGCCACGGACGCATCGCGGCGGTAACGACGACGGCCCTTGGAGGTGTGCTCGCGACCGGTTCGGGCGAACCTCCGTACGCAGCGCATCAACAGTCTCGGGTCCGCGGCCCGGTCGGACGATGACGACGTCAACAGGCTGATGGCCAGCCCCACGGCCAGCCCGACCGCCGTGCCCAGCGAGCTGTAGTGCAAGTACGACACGGTGTACGCGGTCAACACGTCCGGTCCGGCGTACACGTCTCCGTTGACGCGGACCAATCTGTAAAAAGAAATGACCGTATAAGAATCATTATCGTCGAGGGTGTGTAGGATTTAATTTACCCCGGGGAAATCAGAATACATTTGATTTAGCATTATTTCAATGTTGTGATTCGTTAATGAAAAAAAAATGTCAGGAGTGGGGATTTGAACCCCTGAGACCCTTTCCTAAATACGTTACTAATTGTTATTGTTATTAGGATCGCTCTGGATTTGTAGGAACACTCGTATTTTCTTGGACACAAAATCGGAGTCATAACAACAATTTTGTTTTATCATTTCAAAACTTTTAATTTTCAATTTTGGACGCGTTTTATTTCATAAACAATTTTTTTCAATACGTTTATTGAATATCGGGCATATTAAATTGCGTACCGACACCGGCATTAAGCGTGGTATTTTTGTACAGTTGGTTTTGCGCAAACTGAGTAAATTATTCCGGTTTAGACGTTCAGTTATTGCCTCAAATTTTGTATTCACTCCTGATTCGCTACTGCAGCAGAAATTTTGCCCATTTCCGAAAATACCTTGTTGTTTAAAAGTTTATCCCTAGTAAAAGTTTTAAATATTTGACAAAAACGTTTAAAAATTTAATATGACTTTACTCATACACTTTTCTAATGGTACTGAAAAAAATTCAAAAATTTTGTATAGCATATATGTTAATCGTTATAAGATTCTTACGTGATAAACTGTTTTTATACAAATTTTCAATTTTAAATATTTATTTTAAGAAATTGTTTCATCCAAACGCTATATTTTAATTTCAAAGGTTTACTCAGAATCGTTTAACTAAAAAAATGATCTATGATTTCTTTAAAATTCAATACGCCCATCCCCATTAACTTGTCCGAGGAACATAGGCGCAATTTGGGGGGGGGCTAGGGTGTGCTTAGCACCCCCAGTTTTGAAATCAGCACCCCCAAATTTTAACCGTGTTTATTTGCATTGTACTAGTAATTATGTAAAGAAAAACAGTTGTTATTGTTTTATTTATATTTATAAATAATTAAATATAATGCTTCAAATAATAATCGTGAAAATGGTAAATGGTAAATGAAAAATACGATATTCAAGATTTGAAGAAAACAGTTGAAAAACATGTACATCCAAATCTTTACATATTATTACAAGTAACAATTAATTCTTATGAAATTTATTATTTAATTTATATTTTTTATATAAATACAATTTTTTCTAACAATATGAAATATTAAATTTTTTTTAAATTCCAGGTTGCTTTTACACTTCAAATAAGTTCAGCTACATGCGAAAGATCATTTTCAGCTCTAAGTAAAATCAAAACTTGGTTTATGGTATCGATGGGTCAAGAGAGATTGACAGATTTGTCAATATTATAATATATTGAAAAGGATTTAACCAATGATATTGATATAAATGAAGTTATCAATATATTTTTGGTAAAATTGAAAGAAGAATGATGTTATAAAATTATATTTTATTTTAAAAATAAATCATTTAATCGCTCAGAATGTAATGTTACGTTTATTAATAAATGTGCAATTAAATAAGTATATTATTTTCAAAGCACAGGTAGCCATTTCTAAATGGTGTAATATAACGAAATGGTTATTAATTGAAGGCTGAAAGTATCGATAGCCACGAAATAACATTATAAAATAGAGGGGCTTCAGCACCCCCAGTTATTTCAGTGAAATTGCGCCCCTGCCGAGGAACGAAGAATACTCCTTGGGGTTAAATACGTACTTCTAGAAGTCGTTTCTGTATGTGTTTTAATTTGAATATCAATAAATAGTAAACATAATTTAACTTTGTTCAATACTGTAGTAACCTTATCAATTTATTTATACGGAAATGTGTCGATTTTAATCTATTAATGAAATCTAAGTATATTATTTAGAATTTAGAAAAGTGCTCGATGGAAATCTGAATGGAAAAAGACCCATAGGGAGACCATGGAAAAGATGGTTCGATGATACCGTGAAGAAAGATTTGACACGAGTGGACCCTACATATAACATCAATTTGGTAGTAGATAGAATGTAATGTAGAGGTATTGTAGAAGCGGCATTACACCCAAATGGTCTGTTTCAACCTAAGAAGAAGAAGATTATTTAGAATTTATAATATAACTTAAATTTAAGTTTATATATAATTCAAATTAATATATATATATGAATGACGTTAAAATACCAAATATTTTATGTAACCTATATTTTATTGTATAAAATGAATAAATAATTTAAAAATGTATTTATAAAATCAATATCGAGTTAATCAAGGGCCTTATTATTATTATTATTAGTATTATAAATATTATTATAATTCATTTATTCTCAATAAACTAGATGTTAGTCAAAATATCCATCTAGACCACGCTGTAGCTGTGACTAAAGACCCGAACAGACGAGTGTTGACAAAAAGGCCGATTTAGCTCTACCATAGTAATAATTATCGTCGTGCGGGAATTACAAATGAGCACGTGACATTTTATTCATTCGCGCACTTACGTTATTTTTCGTTCCAATTCACCCGTGGTGATTATTCGACGCGGTATCCGGTTTGTGAAATCCATCAACGGGATCTAGGCGGGTTTTTAGCCACACTCTTTATTGGTATTCACAACACGAGCCACGTCGCACGCGCCCGTGCGGAACAGTTTTTAGATTCTGAGTGAAGCGAAGGATCTTATGGTTTTACAATGATGTTTATTATTATTATTTTTTAGATTCTGAGTGAAGCGAAGGATCTTATGGTTTTACAATGATGTTTATTTTAGATTCTGAGTGAAGCGAAGGATCTTATGGTTTTACAATGATGTTTATTTATTTATTTTTTTTTATTTTTTTTATTTATTTTTTTTTTAATTTTTTTTTTTTCTGTAAACACTTTTTCGTATAGAAATCCTTGTCCAAAAGTTTCGTCCAGCAACTTTTTAGATTCGAAATTGAACTGAGATGGTACTTTAGAGAGGTCATTTTTCCAAAATCTCCATAGTTTTTTCAGTAATCAAGAATAACGATCGAAAAACTGAGTAAAAACGGTAAAATCGGTAAAAATCCGCCGTAAACGAGATTTTCACTGTTCAGATTTTAGGTATTTAGTCATAAATCGAAAAGTATTGAAGCTAGAAACTTGAAAATTTTATCCAATATCAAATACATACTTTTTTATATTGGACAAAATTTTCAGAACAATTATAGCACTTTTGACTTAAATATAGAACTTTTAATTTACCAAATTGTTTGAAAGTTTTTATGTAATATAATTTTAAATATTTGACAAAAAGTTCTGAAAATTTAATATGACCTTACTCATATACCTACCTAATTATCCTAACAAAAGTTCAAAAATCGTTAGTCAGGATTTTTTTTTATACACACTTTAATAAATTATTATACGATTTTTTTCGATATTGTCTGATTTCTTTTAAGTTTATTTCTAATGAGTTATAATTGTTATAACAATTGAAGTTTAAATGAGTTATATCTAATTGAATATTGTATTACAAAAATTACAAAAAAACTCACCAAAAATTATACAAATAACCGTAAAATACGTAAACAGTATTTAAATAATAATATATTATATTACACTGAAACTTTGCTCAGAATCGTTTTATACTAAAGAAATGAGTCATCATTTCTTTAAAACTTAATACATTCATCACCAATATCTTGTCCGAGGACCGAAGGGACGAAGGACGAACTTGTACCACCATCATCTCACTTACCAGCTTTTTTCTTTCGACCGTTTTAAACAAAACGCAGATATCACTCCCCAACGATAATAACTGAGCGATCGTAGCTTACAACACATGCAACACACTCTACGCTTGTACAGCACGATCACACGTCACATGGTTTCACTGCTGTCTACCGGTTAATTTTACGGTTATTGTTGTCGATTATTATCGATTCCATCGCCTTATGTTGTAAAACAAGACTTATTTTATTTATTACTTATACTGGTGTATGATTTAGTCCCTAAATTATTTCACGTGGATTGTTCGACATAGTTTTATATTTTTGTTCAATGATCTCTGATCATTCAAGACTTTAATTTTGTGTTTTTATTTTCATCCCTCGAATTTTTCACGATTTTTCCATTTTCAAACAGTTACGTTAATCAATTACATAACATTATATTGTTTTTATATTGTTGAAGACATTACCAGAAATAGAACGAAAATTACAGAGTAGCGTAAACAGGTGGTCGTGAGTATCCATAACTTAAAAAGAAGTCTATTATTTAGGCAACAAGCCGACTCCTGAATAATTTACCCGATTTTAAACTGGTGAAATTCAAAAAACAAAGATAATATAAATGAATAAACAATGCGAATAATAATCGAAATATAATTACCCTGAATAATCGGTGCCGTTCGTTATCGCCACATTGCTAGGACATCCGGCCACCGATATGGGCTTCTCGGCAAACTTCAATTGTTTGTTTATTATGGCAACCTGTGCGCCGTATATGATCCAAGCCATGGTGGCTATGCTGGCGATCATGCCACATAAGGTTCCCTGTAAAACATATATCGATTTCGGTACAAACGTTTCATAGGTCTCTCTCAGTCAGTTGTTCGAAAATTTTACTATACAGCTTTGGTCGTTTATGATCAAATACTCCAAGTTACTGGAGTGAAGAGATTTTCTAGTGCTTAAAATATTTTTATTTGCCTATTATAAAAAATTGAATATTTATGATAAAGATATGGCGATACATGACTGTAAAGTTAGATAGTATAACACCTTGGAGTATAATATATATAAATTGGTATCTATGTATACAGCTGTTTTGTATAAGACCAAAATTATATTATTATTATTATTATTATCTGAATTATATCGGTAATGACACTATATTGTGATGTTGAACTAATTAATGCAAGCATTTATAAACATCAAACTCAATCTATGCTCTCTTCAGATAGAAATAAATATACGTTCTGAGGATTATGAAGATCGGTCTCATAGTTACGAAGAAAATAGCAATAACAAATTGCATTGATCCGAACGATAAGTAGGGCTATTTCGCTCCATACGGTTACACACGTTACTTGGGTCATCCATAAAAAAATGTTGATTTAACGGAAAAATTATTTTTTTACATAACGATGGTTACTAATGGCTACCGTTTTCAGAATCGATTTTTACAAAAAAGTCAAAATACAAACAATAAACGTTTTCCACGTGAAAACGCTCTTGTCAAATCAAGGTGTATTATAATGTATGTTATCACATAACGTCGACTCACCTTCGTGTTGGCGCAAGGAAAACATATGCCCAAAGTAAAAGCAGACAGCATGGCTCCGTGTGTGACACTACCCAAACTTACGGCCAACTAAAAACGACGAAAACGCGTAATTTAATAATAATGACGTTCGAAACACGACGGCGTAATCATTTTAAAATGCGTTTAGACAAACGATCGCGAAATCTCACTTGAAGGATTCCACCGAGTTTCTCCACCACTGTCACTAGTCCTACGCACACGAACCCGACCACAACCACGGTACACTTCATGATGACGCTGGCCTCAAATTCGGAAACACGTACGTTCATCGTTTTCACAACGAAATCTTCGTAGATTGTACCGGAAACGGTGTTGAGTTGTGCCGACATAGTGCTGAAAGAACGAACGAAATAGTACATTCACACTAGACGTGCAACTGTTTTGTCAGAGTTACGTTTGAAATAATAATAATAATAATAATAATAATAATAATAATAAAATAATATCTATTAGAACACTTGAAATCTTCTGTCCCGTTTTACTAACAATTTACTCGCTGATTTTTATTTTATGATTGACGTTCATGAACTTAAGGAAATAATTTAAAAATTAAAGATATCGAAACAATTATATTTTTAATTATAGCATTGTAAAAAAAAAAACGGTTTTCTTTTTTATTTAAAATGATTTTTCAAATATTTTTTAAATTGTCTCATCTATTTTGAAATCATCGCAATGTACAGTGATAATTAAGAAAATAATTGTGAACGATAATATTATTCGGGGTAAAAAATAATCATCGTTTTACAGTGTAAGTTGTTATTTTTCATAATACGATCAATTAGTACACAGTAACGGACCAACGTTAAACAGGGTTCTGATGTAATTTTATTTTTCAAATTGTGCGGCGTAGATACTCCATTTTTCGTACCTCAGTGCGGCGCTTACGATACCGGCGACGAAAAGGCCGGTGAGCCCGGGAAATTTTGCGGCCACGTCCACGACAAAATACGGTAGGAGATTTCTGTCACTAGAAATGTACTAAAAAGAATTTTTTTAAAATGTTCAAAAATTATTAATGATGTAAAAAACAGATTCGAATACACGCTCACCCCGGCCTTGACTGGGTCGCAGTCTTTGTACTTGGCGTATATTAACAAGCCGATGGAACAGGTCAGTAACTTCACTACAGTCAGTCCGACGGCAAAGTAAAGCAGCGCGTTCCGGGCTTTCTTGTAGGTTGGCAGCGCGACGAACCGTTGAACCGTCCCGGGGTGTATTCCGATGTAGTTGATCCAACTGAACATCGTGCCGACGCTGACGGTCCAAAACGTGTTCCTCAAAAACGGATTTGGATCCATACTGTGAACCAATTTAAATTAATCTAACAAACCCACGCCGTTATCGCACGACCCTTTCGTTGTTAACGAGCACGATTTGAAGCCTAAATCCTTTCAAGTGTAACTTTTCAAATTCTTCAGGTGTACCACACACACACACACACACACACACACACACACACACACACACACACACACACACACACACACACACACACACACACACACACACACACACACACACACACACACACACACACACACACACACACACACACACACACACACACACACACACGCACGCACGCACGCACGCTCACACGCTCACGTGTATATAAATATAAAATATATCAATGTACTTGAACAATTCCAATCGATCTCCGTCTCGGTTAGCTTTGATCGTGTAGCCGATTCCACCGACCTGCACGAAACCTAAAACGATTACGGCCGCCATCGATATTGAAGTGAAAACGCTCTGTATCGCGTCCGTCCAGACGACCGCTTTTAGTCCACCCTGTACAACGCATCGCATAAATTAGTGTCGAACCTGTACGCAGTCATAAGCGCCACTAGCAATAAGATATTAGTGAACATTTGTCCAATGGACGTGGCCGTTTGGACTATTTGGACGAAAAAAAAATCAAATTTTTTTAAAATTATAATAAGAACAAATTATTCATATAAAATGCTATATAGGTATAACAATACAATATAATTTCTAATTTAAATATATATTTTAGCGCCAAATTTTTTTTAAGAGAGTCAGAACTTAGCTTATCAATTACATATATATATATGACCATTTTCTGTAATAACTGATTGATTTCGGTTAGATTTTATAAACGCCATAATGTATTATAATTAAAGAGCGGATCTTTAGGTTTTTACATATTTTTATTGATTTTATGCAACTTTATGAGGGTGAAAAATGTGGACGATTTAACTATTACAGAGTTCATAGAAAAAAATTAATTTTGCATATTAAAGCATATTTTGGACATTGGAGAATATTTCGTCTATTTTTAATATTTTAGAATATATTCTATTATTGTTCATAAAAATTCGTATATTTTGTTAATTTTTCGAAATGTGATCAATAATTTTTTCTAGGAAAAAATCACCTATCTATTTGTCTGTAAGCAAATTGGTAATGTTCCTAAGGAATGGTGCAAATTTATCTATTATTTTTTACTACACTATTATGTTTTTTTTTTTTTATTATTATATTTTGTTATATTTATGTAGCTCTGTATTATCTGATATGGTGCAAATTATCTATTATTAATTATTAAACTTATGTTTTTTTAATTATATTTTATTATATTTATATGTATTAACAGATATATATTTTTAATTATTCAATAATTTACCTGTTACTAAGAGAATGGCACTTAACAGTTATTTATTGTTTTGATTGAATTATTTTAGACAAAAACATATTTGCATATTTACAAATTTAAGGAATATTTAGAGAATATTTTAAGGTTTTAAGAACCTAAAAATCCGCTCTTTAATTATAATATATACGAAAAACGAAAAACACGAAACTTCTGCTTTCAATCAACTGAATAATATGCTCTCCAAGAAGTTTAGTGGCATGCAGTTGGTTTTATCGATTTAGATAACGTCGGATACTTCCTATCAAAATAAGATTGTATTGTTATTTACAACATTTATATTGTCCTTCAATTAATATTATATTATTATTATTATATAAATATTTAAATTGTCCTTACAATAATTCAAAAAATTTGATTTTTTTTTCAAACGGTCGCACCCATTTGTCCTGGATCTAGGACATTTCGGCACGGCCATTTCGGCACGGCCATTTCGGCACGGCCGTTTCGGCACGAAGACAAATCGGCACTTGGCATTTCGGCGCGAGGAAATTTCGGCGCCGCAGGTATTAATATACAATTTTAAAAATACAAATAAATATATTATTCCAATATTCCAATTTAAAAAATACAAATAAATATAATGTTGATAATATAATAATGTTAGATAAAATGAATTAATAATAATAATAAAATGTTAATGATATACAATTGAAATTTATTTTAAAGAAATATTATGTGCGATTCCCTTTAAATACTCAATGCAATTTCTTATATTATATTCGCTTACTATTTTATATAATCGGCGATTTAGGTCAGTGTATTTTTTTAATTTCTTAGGGGGACTACCTCCAGCAGTTAGTTGCGCTATAAAAACATCGTGGCCTGTTTGAACTCTTCTCAAGCAATTTATAAATGTCCAAATTGTTGGGCCACACACTCCCATTTCAATATTTAATCTCCTATTTGCTGCCTCAGCATGATTATTTGTCCTATTTTTAGAATTTAAGAGTCTATCATATAGATTCCAAATTTCTGGAGGGAAACGCGCATTTCTTCTTCCCCGACCATTACGGTTAGTTCGACCTATATAATTATCTTCGAACCATTCTAATAACTCATTTAATTCTTCATCAAGATGTTGAGCCAGTAAATCAACTGCAAAATCAAGGTCTTCTAATCTTACAAAAGCTAATGAAATTATCATTTTAACTGATATAGAAAAATCAGCGTCATTATTGTATCGAGTTGTGAGATTTAATACACCAACTTGTTTTTTAAAATTTTTCGACAAATGAAATTTTTATTACTTTATTTATATAAAGTTATTTTTATAACTGAATATTACTGATCAACTATTCCACTATGACTGACTTACAAACTACAGTTAATACTCTACACGTCTACGGTCAGACGGTTGATTCATCGCTTTATCTTAACTGCTGGTAGGTACCTACCTTTATCTTACCTATTTAATCGGTTTTTACGTTACACGATAACAGCTATATTTGACTGGATTGTACTATTGACGATTACGGTTATTTTTCTTAATTTTATTTTAAAAAAAAATTATTACGAAAACATTTAATACTAGATAGTTTAGGTTAGCCGCGCCGAAATTTCCTCGCGCCGAAATGCCTAGCGCCGATTTGTCTTCGCGCCGAAATAGCCGTGCCGAAACGGCCGTGCCGAAATGGCCGTGCCGAAATGTCCGATTCCCATTTGTCCTAGATCGAAATTTTAGGTATGCAGGAGGGCATGCGCGTATTCTGCTTTTATATTTGTTTCTCTGTGGAAATTAAAGACCATTTACGATCTGCAAAGGAACTTCGTGGAAACACGTCATACGTCGAGTATCACCAAAGTCTGCTTCGGCGAACAACTGATGAAAACATCTTTATATTTTGTATATTTGAGATATTTTGTTATTTTTTACGGAGTGCAGTAAAAAAAAAACCTTTACCGAAACGAGTATAACGTTAAAAGTGCTAATTTCCAATTAGTTTTCGTTTTACGTACAGATAAGTTTTACCGCAATAGTGTCTGAGTTTTAGTGTTTCGGACTTTATCGGAAAAGGGAAATATGGTCGCTAAAACACGTCATGCGATTTCATCGAAACACTGCAAGTGTTTTTCATTATTCGTGTGATTATTATCCCATTGATTACTGCAGCCCCGTTCAATGATTAAGTAAGGCCGTGTTAACGAATGCGACGCGTACGACTTATGTGAAAATCGTGTTTACAATATTAAACGACACTTACCGCTGTTGTGTAGAATATGCACGCTATGCATATAATCGGAGTAATGTAATGCAAATTAAGACCGGTGACTGTAAAGAAAAAATAAATAACCGTTAACAACAGGATCTGAATTTCAAAGCTTTGAAAACAGAAAGAAAAAATACATTTATTGATTATTATTGTTTTTTTTTTGTATTTAAAATTCATCGTATTACGAACAGGACCGGCGCAAGAAAAAATCTTACCAAATTGCCGACTCCAAATACTAAATTTACATTCATAAAAAAAATATATATATAATCAAAGCAATAATAACGGATGACATTTTAAAATAACGTTTTTCTATAAGTCAAATACATATTATGTTAGTTAAGTCAAAAAACCAAATGAACTTATGTACCTATAATATGTTTATATTATTAAATTTATCAATTGGGTAAATGATTTGTTAAAATAAGTAAAACTCATAAAAGTAGATAGGTAGATAAAAAAATAAAAATAAAAAAATAAAACTAATATTTTCAATGTGATTTTAATTCATTCTTATATATTATAAATTTAAATTATAAAATAATAAAAAAATGTTTATACAATAATATTGTGGACTATGAACTTGTACGGCGTTCTTTAAGAGTTACCCAATTTTCAATCATTGAAGTCATGTCAATCTCATCCAAAATGTCCTTAGATGAGTTCAGTACCATAAGATTAGTTTTATTAGAAGTTCTAAAAATAGATATCGGTAGACCGTTCTCGATGTAAACAAAAAAACGGCAGCCATTTTTTCAGTGGTCCCTCTTATCATTTTTATGCGTTATCAGTGCTATATCATAGAGTAGATGATATCTATGTTATGACTTTTGAAAGCACAACATTCCACAGGTTGTTTAAGTTTGTGTCATATTTTGTAGTGCATGCTTTTTGCTTTGGCATTTCTATATTTTATTTTATACATTTAATTAAAAAAAATCGAAATGGGAAAAAGTGGGTTTGAATGTATTGTTTCCAATTGTTAAGTCTGTTCGGCTGCTATTATGATGAAATATGTACATTGCTATTGCTCAAATTACTTCTTTTGATGGTAAATAGAAATCTAGTTTAATTTCCCACCAAACTGAATCAAATCCTAAAATAATAATACACACATAGGCATTATTAGCTATGAACTAAACATGAGATTAACAATAATTTGAAAATTACATACCTATTATTTTAAAATCTGTACATAGCTTAAGACATTTCTCGTATATAATATTTGCATGCTATTGATACTTGTGTCCGAAGAAACTTCAGAGTTAAATTCTGTTCAGTGGTACTTTTTTGAGAAGTTTATTACGTTAATAATTAGTTATGAGTTACATAATATCTAAAAATATATCACAAGCACTGATATGACTTGACTGATAAAAGAACAGCTGTTTAAGGACCACTGAGAAAATGGCCGCCGGTCCATTTACTTAATTTCCTATACTACCCGTGTTATGTTATCAAAGTGTCCATTCTGATTTCATCTATTCTGTGTTCTCATTTAATTTATTCTGTGGTATTCTAAATATACATTTATTTTTATCCATAATCGATCGCCCACTGATATCAGGAGTCGGGAGTTCGGGACTATTTTAAAATTTCTTGTGTATGTGTGTGTGTGTGTGTGTGTGTGTGTGTGTGTGTGTGTGTGTGTGTGTGTGTGTGTGTGTGTGTGTGTGTGTGTGACAATTATAAAATATTTCATTAATTCATTTCCATATAAATTCAATTAAATTTTTTATTTAAATACAGTAAATAGGTAATTTTGTCAATATAAATCTGACTGCCCAAGTGCCGATTATCATTACGGTGTCGGGTCATCATGACCCTCAATACCCCACTTCCCTCCGGCCCTGATTACGAATAATATTGTTCCGTAACAGCAGAAATGACTGGAAAATATTCTGTACGAATAAATAGGTACCAGAATTAATGGAAGTTTCTTTCATATTCATTTAGAAATTAATTGACTTTCATACGTCGATTTTAAATTTATACGGATTTATAAATATCAAATATGGCAAATACAGTTATATATTTTCATCTTTAATTTCTTCGTTTCTTTTTATTAGAATTGTCACGGTCTATTCCGAGACTGGATAACGGTAATGATTCACGTCATTGAAAATAGAAACAAAAAGTGTGCGTTAGTGAAATAATTCTAGTCGGTGGCTCAGAGTTAAATTAATATTATGAAACTAACGTGTTCTTTAAGTAATGATTTAAAAAAATAATTGAGTATTTTTTTCAAAGGTTACTTTCTTTTATATTTTGACATTATAAAATGTAATACATAAAACAACTTAAACAGTAAAAGTAAAAAAAAAGAAGAAGAAAAAGAATACACATAATATCATTATAAATTTATATTCAATAATATTTTCACTGGTGGACGAAGAGAAGAATGGAAATTCAGACTGATTGATTACTTTACGTTTACAGAAACCTTTCATATAGGTCACTGAATAGATCATTCCGTATAGCCCCCAGAGGCGTGCAGGCACGTACAAGCAATTACACCAGTGAGACGGAAAGAAGACGAAGAAATAATATGTCATTCACCATAATTCGTTAACAAACATTTCTAGTCCAATAGATTTTATTTTTTTACAAGTTACTAAGGCGTACATTACACGCCACAGTCTTTACAAGGCATGATAAATAATTACATAATCTCTTTGATTGATTTAAGCTATACTTGAAAGTTGAATGTTATTGATACAAAATTAATCCCAGTTCAGTATTGATTCGTTTTATATAAAATAAATATAAAATTCGTTTAATCAATTTAGATCGATTAAATTGATATCGTTAAAAATTGATTAAAATTACACATATTATGTGCGCTTTAATTGAGATATTTGACCCATAATCATTCTTGCATCATAGTATTCAATAATGAATAATAATAATAATAATAGTAATAGTCAGTTATTTAATTTATAAAATTAAAAAAGTTCTGGTAATAAAGTCAAAAGAATTGTTGATAATATAATATTGCTATGTACTCAAAAAGTTAATAAAAAGGATTGCAATAAATATGACGTGATTTATTCAAAAACGTATAGAAAAATACGTTTTGAAGCAACCACGCTGCGTTGTACAATTCGTTTTATATTCACTACCGCTTTTGATTTCAAAATAATGCTCTTTATTAATACCATTTCGATAATAATAATAATAATTATTATCAATCGAGAAGCTTTTCAAGTGAACCGTATGAGACAATTTGTAGAATGAAAGTGCTCTGAACGAGCGCACTGGTTTCGGTGTTGCCGATCGCTCAATAACAATAATAAAATCGTTACAATAGGTAGTTATTTCATTAGCAGATAATAAAATACAGTCGCGTCACTGTGCGCGCCTTACCTTGGTTGAACGCCAACGCCGGGGCGTAAATCACTACTGGTATGTATAGGATCAGCGATACGGCGTATATGAGCGAAGACAGCCTCCGGACGTTCGGGTGGAAGCGAAGTTCTAAGTACTGGAATCACAAAATGCACGTCATCGCGCAGATGGTCGACCCGCGACGATTGATTACGACTTAAATTATTACTTTTTTTTATAATTTAGCGTACATTAACGCAGTAATTTTACGTTTAAACGTTAAAAAAACTATTTATTTTTTTTTTTGAAACCTTGGTTGTTTGTTATTGCGCGCACACTCACCTCGTACACGGACGTCAGCTGGAGCTCGTAGAACACGGGCAAGTACACGGCGATCACGACAACGGCGACTAGTGAGTTGACCACGCCGGCCATCATGTATTGCGTCCCGTGCGTGTAAATCTCAGACGGCACGCCGAGCAGCGTTATGCCGGACACGTTACTGGGGACGAGACAACGAGAACATTTTGAAGTTGTACACACACACACACACACAGATATAATTTTATGAAGTAAAAGAAAAAAAAAAGATTTATTTGTTTTTCCGATTGGAAAACGGTTTTTGTTTCAAGGGGGCTAGCACAATGAATTTTCAGTCGAAAATACAGTTCACAACTTCAATAATTGAGTTCGGTGTAATGGTCCGATATTAATTTTTTAAATGGATAATGATTCTCTACTAAATTATCTGTGCTTTTACAGTTCTCTTTTTTTGTTTTTATTTACTTTTTTTAACTCTGGAGTTTACTCCAACAGCTATTTACAAAAGCGTGGAAATAGATCAAATTTACGATTTAAATTTAAATATATTGAGGTACGATTTGAAAAAGGTGAGATAGACAAAGCGTAGTAAACTTTCAACGAGATATCCGAATCTGTTTTTAAAAATGATATCGAAGTATTTTACCGAGCGTAGTAATTGAAGTCCCCGACAGTATTTTTATATAAAAAAAAAAACTATGTGTAATTTTAAGAATAGCGATATTGAATAACAATATGATCGATTGGCGCCACGCCGCGGGGACGAAACAATAGCGCACGAGGCACGATAATAACAATAATAATAACGATAATAATAATAATAATAATAATAATAATAATAATAATAATGACATCGTCGCCGTATCGTTTCAGGACGCGAACAGTCGCAGAAGTCGGCTTCGAATTCAACGCAACGACAATGTAACGTTGTGGAAATATGTAGGATGCCCGACTAAATTTTCTGTAGTTTCTAATTATTACCAGGTACGGAACAGAATTATTAATCATGAAATAATATAACTATTTATGATAACTTCGGCGCATATGTTGATCAAGTTGTATTTCCATAGTACTATTATAAAACACAGAGAAGTTCGCGCTATCGAGAAGATAATTCGACAGTGGTATAAACATATACCCAATACTAGACGATCTGTTTACGAGTGAATTAATTGTTATCGCATATCATAATAGGCAATCAAAGATGAATGACTCAATGCACCTAATTTTAGGGCTCATTTTTAGAAGTTGTAACTATCGTGAATCTCTCGAGAAAATTATTTATCATCTAATTCGAATAGTGAAGAATACAAATATGGTACCTCCGTTAAAATAGCTTGCCCGACGTACTTAACAATTGCCCCCCTCGTCTACCTTTACGATCGCATCTCGTCCAGAACGACTGACGAATTTCTACCAAAAGTATTTTCCGGCTTTTTACAATCATGTTTTAAACGTGCCTGGAGTATTTACTACACAGAAATTAATAAGAAGTTAAATTTTGAATACTTGTAGTTATTTAAAATTATAAAATGAAAAATATCATTTATAAATATGTTTGGTGTTTTTAGGAAAAAATTTAACAACCAATTGGTACAAACAAAAAATTAATTTATATAGCGTACACTCGGAACAGTTGTGAAAAAGTAAAGTATAACTAGTACGGAAAGATTGTGATGAACTTTAGAAATATAGAATACACCGTATTATAAAATATAAAGAATAATTTAACATGGAGAAATATTTATTCACAAAAGTCCAATCTGTGTAAAGAGAAATCGATTTTAACTCGAGATATAATTGAGTGCGAATCGGAACGAATTATTTCAAGTACAACTAATGACGAGAGTTTAGGCGGGCACTTTGGAGTTATCGTGGTGTTTTTACTGGAAATCACTGTGGAAAGTTCCAGAGACAAACAAAGTAACATAAACTCACCTGCAATGTACACAAATATCTATTGCTCGCTGAACGCTATTAATTACTGGTACGTCATATAATAAACACGGAATGATCTTCAACAATCAAGGTTTCTCAAAACATAAAAATAAAATACACCCACGCGTGAATATTAAAAGAGAATAGGAAGTTCTAAGACTATCGGTAAATAAGATGAGATAATGTATAAATAATTGTTACGATGAATATCTATAAATATGATAAACCGTGTATTTCGACCTCTCAGTCTCAGACATCTAGATTTCGGATTTCGGATTTTTCGGGTATTCGGATAGTCCGGATTTATATCACATCACTAATCCGAACTAGATACGGTCTCAATCGTTTCGGATAATCGAGTTTCTACTATATTATATGGTTCCTACCGAGGTTCCTACGTTGCGGCCGTGCGTTATCCAGAACGGACGTGCCGCCGCGACGGAATAATCAATAAATGTTATAATAATAATAAATACTGCTCGTGTAAACGTTTATACCGACACGCGCGCCGACCGTACATGACGAGGGTATGTTATCATTATTTTCGTTATTATCGAGCCCGTTATTGTCGCGCAAAAAAAAATATGCGACTACAACATATACACTCTTAGTCACGTCATTTTACGGTAATGTTTTGTTCGCCACTCGAAGAAAAAAGAGCTCGAAAATCCGGCGTAGTCGTCGGTGCAGTGATCAATTATTATTATTATGCCGCACGATTTTGTTTTGTTTCACTTGTTTTTCCTACGCTGGGACCAGCGGACGCATACAGTGCGTATAGTTTCGGTCGTTTTTCGAATTTCACACTTTTTAAAGGACGCCACACCGGCGAAAAATAAAGTATGAAAACGTGTTTGCCGCATTTCAATAATACAGATTTTTGATCGATTTTAGAGCTAAAAACATTGGATAAAAGTTGTAGAGGACAACGTTTTGAAGAGAATCACATAGAATTTTTTTAGATTCTAAGTGAAGCGATGTTATGGTTTTACAATGATGTTTATTTTTTATTTTTTTTTTATCTGGAGACACTTTTTGCTCAACTTAACATTGTTCAAAAGTTTCATCCAGCAACTCTATAGATAGGAAATTTGATGTAGATGGTACCTATGGTATCTTTAGATAGCCCAAAATCAAGATTTATTAAGCTCTCATCTCAATAGTTTTTCCAGGTAAGCGGAAAAACAGCCTATAATGGACTAAAAACGGCGGAATTCACCGTAAACGACACTTTCATTAAATCGACTTGAGTAATTTCGTCATTACTCCGAAAATAATGTGAATAAAAACTTGAAATTTTCACCATATATTATTGACGTATTACGTCACGCTTTATAGCAGTTGGTTGGAAACTTGAAATTTATATAATTAAGTAACTTTGCGAATTTTTGAATGATAAAACGGAATAATTCCACCTTTAAAAAGTCAAAAATCGATTTCCAACAATACATAGTTAAAAGGCCAAACAACTCATAGCTTTTTACAGAAGTGAAATCAGACAATTCTAAAAAGTCTCAATTTTGTTAGGCTTTTGGGTCTGAAACGTTAATAAAACCATCCGTCTTCAATCCCAGTAAGGTTGTTTTATTTATGTAATTCTCATAAATTTTTTATTCATTTTTCATAGTTTACACATGTACATTAAAATTAAAGTACATACCTAAATCAATAAAAAAAACATGCTGTACAAAATATTAATTTTTCAAAAAAATCTTCTATATTAGCATTTAAAATTTAAGTGGCACCCACACCTGTTGATCATAAAAATGCCGGGTGGGTACTATATACGGAGTATATATTAGGGAACCGCTGAGTTAGACAATGGATAATATTGATGAGTACTAACTGATAATGAGTTATCAAATGAAAATGCACGACATTTTAGTTAGTAATTTTCAGTTGGTTTAAATAATATAAATCGTGTTGTTTCGAATCAGGAATAAAACGACGTACAATTATAAATTGTTTACAAAATTTTGCAGTACATACAGCGTGGCGTATTTCACACGATTATTAGCTTTGCTATTTAGACGTGAAGAGAGCCAGTGCACTGAGGTTATTACATTTGGTCATTCGGAAGAACAAATATGTTTTTCACATTTCATGGTGATTTTTATACCGTTTTTAGTGTTACAACTACGAGTAACCACTCTATTGTTCCAGCTGTTAGTTTTAATTCCACAGGTTCCGGAAATATTTTCGTAATGTTTTATTTTGTTAAATCAATTATAACTGGAACGGAATACGATCGTTTCTACTTATTTTTTTTTATTTTGTTGTCGTCCCATAATTATTCATAACTAGAGTCCGGATTTGTATGCACTCAAAAAGCCTAAAATAGTATGCATTTATGCATCTAAAAACTTTTAAATATGCACTTGATATGCTCTTATTTTTTTAAATTTTATGCAGATATATACTCTTGCCCAAAATATATGGATTTATTTGCATAATTTTTTATGCACTTAATAATGTTTTTTTATTTTTTTATTTCTTTCATAAATAATAATTCAACTAAATTAGATACCTAGGTAACTAAATTTTTTGATTGCATACATTAACTTACAATATTGGCTGAGGAATAGTAAATATTTAAAAATGTATTCAACAAATAAAACAAATATTTTAATAAGAATAGTAAAAAATAATTAATAAAATCATATTAAATCCGTTTATACCATTTCTTTGGTAAATATTTTTGAATAAAAATACAAAATAAAGAAATTAAAAAAAACACGGTTTTATAAAATTTAATACTTTAATAGCTACCAAATATACTTGAATATGTAAAAAATTTTAAATATGTCGTCATCCCTGAAATATGCATTTATATGCAAAATAAACTTTTTTCTATACATTACCTTTTACACAAATCGTCCACATATCTTACTGTCATCGAACTGCATACACTCATTACACATATGTAAATGCATACAAACCCGGACTCTATTCATAACTAATAATTAGGTGCATTCAATTTTAAGCTTGTGTTAGTAAGTTGGATATATATATATATATATATATATCGAATTATCAGCGTACTTTGGTGTTAGGGCCATCACTTAGCAGGTTCAAGTGTTCATGACAAAAATGACAATAAAAACCGAAAGTATTAAGTCCTCCGGGAAATAAAAACGATTTTTTTGAAAAATCCAGGAAGGAATGAAATGTTTACTTGACAATATATGATACATTATTTTTACTAGAAATGAAATGAAATAAATAATATACCATTAAAAGATTTTAATTGATCAGGATTTTTGAATATTTCAAATATTTTTGATTCGATTTTAATTTTAAAAGTAAATTTATAAATAAATAGTAAATACCGTAAAACAAATTTCATGATGTTTTACCAGAATATTATTGGGGTGTTATGGCTTCACTACAGTGTATGCACGAAACATTTCGTCAGCAAAATGTATAAACAAATATACAGTCACAAACAATGTTCCTGACTCCAGTCATTCTTTTACATATTTATTAATTAATCAAATTATCAGTATCAAAAACAAATATTGCAATACGCCAAACGACAAACAATTATAACACGAATATGTTATGTTCTACACTTCGGCCATCGTCAGGATTGCATTTTAAGCTGCATCACGGAAAACTAAACCTTTGAATGATCATATGCAAATATAAAGCAAACCAACGACTTATTTAAAACAGGTAAAGGACAAAATTAATAAAACATTGAAGTATTTTTCATCGAACAACAGGACGTGTTCGAAGAAAATAAACCCATGAAACTCTGTGCATAATGTAAATCATACGTCACAGTTGTTTTGAACGGTAATTAGATCGAACACTTCCACGCGTCGCGTACGAGTCCAAAAGAACACCTGTTGACGTGCGTACGATGTCTGACGGCGGCGGGTCTACACGATATATCAACACAGACCTGAACTAGTTAGGGTTTTATACATTTGCGCAGGAGGTCAATCCACCGTTTATCATCAACGAATCGTCGATTTCGCCGTCTAAAAGACATTACGTCGTGATAATATATTGTGCTTATCAAATTATAACGAATACCGTTATGTCGTGAAAACGGGTCGCTTTAAATTGCGTCCCATTTTGAATTTTTTATGCAAATTGCGGCCAGAGTATATTTTATGTCATACATATTAATTTTATACCTAAATAATTTGTTTTCATTCGTATAAAGTACATTTAGATATTATGTTTCCGCAAAATTAATATTTCCCTTCTCATTTTCCAGATTAAGGACTGTCAATATAATTGTATCAACAATTAATGTTGATATGATTGAAAATATTGGTTTTGCTGTCTGTAGGGTAAGATTAAAAAGATTTATCATTAAAAATTTGGTTTGTGTATGTGTTATTTCTGATTGAAAAAATTACAATAAAAAATATCAAATTAAAAAACTCATAAAAATGTATGAGATAATTCTCGCACCAAGACTAAGCCAGTAATTAATATTTGTCTGCGATTCTTGCATTTTTACTTGGATAAATGTTTCTTTTTCCGTCATTTTTTTTTTTTTTTGCTTTTTTAGCTCATGACCTACGACCGAACTGAGTAATGTTATATTGGTGAACACGTTAATCCCGATCATTGATTATGACTTATCTTTGGCATTGTTTTGCCTACTGGAAATCGCGGATATCCCGGGACGCAATCGTGTTCGTTTCAAAAATATCCAGGACACAATTGACGTATGTATAAAATATTCCCGAGCCGCGATTCGCGTAGTACACGACTGTGGCCTTTTTTGCGGGAAGCGATTTACCGCTCCCGGTGAAAACGATATTGGAATACAGGTCACCTACCTGGCTATCAGCGACATGGTGATCGGAAACACGGACATATGCTTGCCGCCCAACAGGTAGTCGCTGACCGTGTTCTGTTTGGCCACGAACGCGTAGTACAGGCCCACGATCACGGACAGGCCGAGCATGACGCCGAACGCCGCGTACTCGGTAGACCAGCTGAGCTGTTGATCCATAATGCGGTCTGCGGCGTCGGCGCGTCCACACGCGGTCACAGCGTACGACGGACTGTGCTCCGGCGGCGAGACTCGCGAGTGAATATCCGAAAATGGATCCGATCGAGACCGAACGGGCACGTGCTGCTGCGGTCACGATAAAATGCGCGTCGTGATCGACGGTCGGTGCCCGAAAACATCGGTGACACGACGTGTACGAAACGTGCGCTGAAAACGATAAAGCAGCGATGATTAACGAGCGTGTAAAAAAAAAAAAACACAAATAAAATAAAATAAATCAAAGGTCACGAGCGGCCGGAAAACCGAAGGTGCCCGAAAAACTCGAGACGTATTACGCGTTGCCGCGTCGAACGGTTTGTTTACCCCGTGGTGTTTTGTAAACGGTAACGATAACAATAATGATAATAATATTAATAAATGATAATAATATCGCACCGTGGAAGTCGACAACTCAACTCAAGTTTTAGACGACTGTCGCCGCCGGCGTCCGCACTGACCCAGACAACGCACGTTCGGGCACAACGCACGTTGTATTGTCATTACGCGCGTCCGCTCGGTGAATTTTCGTCTAGGTCACGGCGGGTTAATTATAGACTCGCGATGAATCGACACGTACGGCTCTAGCCACGACGAGTATACATATAATATTGCTATCGTCCGTCGTAATTAATGCGACGAGAGCCCGAACGCCGCCGCGCGTAGTCGTCGAAGTGAAATAACGTACGGAGTCATAGAATGGTAATAATCGTTTTTTTTTCTTTTTTTTTTTTTTTATTTATGCTACCAATATAAAATTATTACAGCTTAACAATTACAACTAAAGATACATAAACAAATAACAATACAAGATATAAAAAGCCCAACAGAAATATATACTGACAAAAAAAAGAGAAACCAGTCAGTGACTAAAAAAGTTAACAAACAGAAACCTACAATAACTAAAAAAAAAAAAAATAATAAAAATAAATAAATAAATTTAAAAAAATTGAACAAACGTTTGAGGAATTTTAAATCAATATAATCAAATTAAGAACTCAGCATTTTCGAAGAATTTCAGGTAATATTCGTTATTATGGATTTATTACAAAAAAAAAAAAAAACCGGACGAGAACGGACGGCGGGACAATCAGCTGCCCAGCGATTAGTCCACGTGTCGTATATTTTATTATTGTATTGTGTGAAAATCGTGCGGTGAAACGAAACGTTAAAATATTTGTGTGCTGGTGTAAAAATAAAAAATAAAAATTCATAAAAATAGTTGTACGAATAATCACACGCGAATATAGACGCCATGATAAAATACTTATACAAGTACACGGCGTGGTTGATAAATATACCGAATGAATCTGAACGACGCGACGGGGTCAGGACAGAGTTCAAGATCACCTGTAATTAATAAAAAGTACCACAGAAAATATAAAAAAAAAACACGTCGGCTCGCCTAGAAGTTTATCTGACGAAATTCACTACCAACAGTACGAGCGAGCCCAACGATAACAACAGATAATAAATGATTGATCGGTAGAACACGCGAAATCAGGCGCTCCCCGCGTCGTGTCCGCCGGCTCATTCTTTATTCCACTGACCGACGAACCCGTACCGCCAATAGTTTTTGTCGAGTAAAACTCTCAAACGAAAACGTCAGCTTTATAAACAGGTACGAATTCTATAAAACGCGGATCAGATATTCATTACTCACGATGTGTGTTTTTTATTTTTACGAAACGATTTATGATGGAATATACCCGATTGCGTGTTTCCCAACGACCCGATCAATGATCAAATACGCATATTTCTTAAGCCGGATCCTCTCGACTGGTGTACTTAGCTAATATTTGGTATTGGTGGTCACTTGCCATGCAGTCGGATCGGTATACTTCGACAATTAGTCGGCAATTAACAGGCATTGAGCGCAGAGGAAACCGTCTGGGTGGCGGGAGTGCGAAAAATTATACGAAAATTATTCACACCGTGACGATATCACCAACGATGTTACGTGTGATATTATTGTGAGGGAAAAATACACGTCGGTCACAACACTATACACAGTATACGAACAGGATGTCCCATGAAGATTTGAACTTTGCGATTTTTCGCTATTTTTTAAAAGGCTCACAGTGATAATGAGTCAGCACAACAGTACACCACCTTGAAAAATCTACTGTCTACATTACTATGATACATTATATAATTACAATATAATTATATATAATATATAATATAATATATATTATATAATATAATTATATATAATATAATATTATATATATAATTTAATTATAATTTAATATTAATTATATATAAATACAATTGACACGCGTGTTGGATACAGAAAAAAAATAATCGCTTTCAATTCCCTTAAATACCGTTAATTTTTCTAATCTAACAAGATTAGGATAGGCGCGATAGGTTGTAGTACTTAGGGTCCTCAAATATATAGGTAATATCGGATTCAGTGGTCGAAGTTCGATACCCGCATACGGGATGTTATTTTATTATAAATTTTCCTTGTTAATAGAAGTTTTTGAGAAACATTAAATTGCTGTTGCTGGTATGTAAGAATTAAACAGATCTAAAATGTTGATAATTAGATCGCAATCACCGGACATTAGCAGTATCTGGGACAGCCTATAAACGTAAAATCAACATGGAAATTGATGTTCCAATGTTATATGAAACATACCTTGTATGTTTATAGTACATACTATTGCACAGTGGGTCAGGTAGTAAAAAGCTCGGTTGTAATCTCAGCCCGATAATATTTACCAATAAAATATAATAAGCACAGATTATTTAATCAATACATACATATGAGAAGATGCTATGTTTCCACCTGATATATGGTACTGTGCATCAGTTGATACGTGTTTAACAACTAATGCATGTGACTCATTTCATGCGCATTTTAATGCAAGTTTCAATTCCACTCATTCCAATATATATGCCGTCATTGCAAAATTAAATGAACTACCAACAGAAATTTACATTAAAATCAACAGCCTAGATGAACCATTTCAATTTCAAAATACAAAAACTAAAAAAAAAGAGAACTATTAGAAAGAACACTTACAAAATATAAAAATAAGGAAATATCAGTGAGTGAATACGTTAAAAACATGGCGTTTTCCTTAAAAAAAATTTACATAAATACATTTTACATTGATTATACAACAAATTCCATACTATGAATAATAATATGACAATGAAAATAATTTTTAGGAGGATAATGAGAATCACCTCCTCTCTGTGTCCTCCGGTGAATGCTAAATAGTTCTCAAAAATATTATAAGAAAATCATATGTACATTTTATCCGGGCCGAGTTTACACCTACATTATTTTTACCTGAAAAAAACACGGGCCGAGTTTACAATAGACCTTTTGAACATTTTTTTTCCTCGGGCCGAGTTTATAATCGCCCAAAATTTTACATTAACACTTATACTTAAATTAACAATACCTAGTAATTAGTAGAAATAATATAATTAAAAATCAGTTAAAATTTTAACAAATCAGCCATTTTTGAATAATTTGTAGTTAATAGGTCTATAAGTTCATCATTATTTAAATTCAGAAATTTAAATAAAATTCATGGGAATTCGGGATTTTATAATAATATACATAGAATAGTCTATTATTAAACATGACTACGAGCATGGTTTCTTGATATGAACAATAAAACTTAAGTGATAATTGATAAAGCTTGATGATCACTACACTACCGGGTAGCGGTAGCCGGTAACCCGGTAGTGAGTTACTTGCGCATTGCAGTTATTATTGGTTATTTATTAATAATAATAATTATAGTTTAAACTTTTCCATTGTTTAGACTTGAATATTAGAGTCATAATTTCCAGAACATTCTACAAAAGCCGAAGGCCCAAAGACCAAAAGTTTTTGATTGTCCATAATCAGACAATGGAGCCCTTTTATAGAGGAGGCCCACCGAGATTTCCTCGATAGCTCGCCAAACCAATCCGGGCCTGTATATATATATATATATATATATATATATATATATATATATATATATACATAATACTAATAAATAATAATATTAATTATTGTGCAGTCACAAGTCACACACGAAGGGCGCCCTTTGTCTACGATCGTTGTATGTGTACGAAAGACAAGTCTATTAGTATGAGCACAGAATAGATAGACCTATTCTGTAGTATAAGGTCTATAGGTGTATACTTATCTGTGTGATAACGTAATTTATTATCTAATGATCTCTAATTATCTAATTATTAAAATTATAATATTTCATTGTACAATTGTATTTATCTACTATAGTAAAAAAATTCTTGAAGAGTGGGCTGTTACGGGGGGTACGCGATTTTTTTTTTTATTCCCCTTTTCTTTTTACTCTTATATCGTATTTTTCCTTAATACTCTGGACCGTTTTATAATCATTTCGGCTTTTTTCCCGATTTTTCTCCGTCCCCTTTTCCCGATTCGACCGGATGAAAATCTTTTTAGATTGTAATGGGGTTATCACTTTTAGTTTTTACGTTATCAGTGGCGGCTCCTCCCCGGCTTATCTTTCCTGCCGACCGCTCGCACCATTATTGTTTGCTCTTAGCGATAATAGTACGCGTCGTCGTATCACGAACCGTTTAACAGCCCGAGTTTTCACCTTGATTACCAACTCGAGTAGGTGGCTAGGTAGGTTTAGGCGTTAGGTAGGAATAAATACTAATCGTTGCCAGGCGATGTACACCGGTTCCGATACCGGGCGCGACAAGTACTTAAATTTTGCTTTTTTTTTTTCGTTTATCGTCTCCCGTGCATCATCATATAATTAGACTTTTTCAATGTAATTTTATTACATAATTAATATTTGTTTTTATCTAAAGTCATAATTGAACTCAAGCCATATTTGTTTTTATCTCAAGTCATAATTTAACTAAAAAACCAGCATCTAAAACTTCATGAAAATGAAAATACACGTTTTTACATATTTTGGTTAATAAAATGCATAATATATTACAATTTTTCATTGCATACAAATCTTAGCCCAGGTGATGAGTTTTAATAAATAAATAAATAATTCGTTGATTTTTATTGTACCGTATTAAGTCAATCGGCCAATCACTGATTTCAATAAATATTTTTTTTGTGTGTATCTTATAAAAATCAAATGCATATTTTGGTAAATAAATTTTTTATTTGCCTAGGTGATGAGTCATATTTAAAGAACTTATTATTACCATCTACATAAAATATTACATTTTCTAACAAACACAAATTTCAAACAGATAAATTCATATAGTGATGAGCAGGGCTGTGAATTTAATGCACTTAAAAACTATTGAATATGCATGCAAATATGTCCTAAAAACTGGCAAAATATGCTCTTAAAATCCATAAGATGTGTTCCTATTTTTCAAAAATATGCGAGAAAAAAACAAAAAATAAACTTTTATTTTTTTCATTATACAATTAATAATTATTAATTATTGAAATTTTAGTTGAAATATTATAAATTTAAAATATCATTTATTGCCTATAGGACTAATCTTGATCTTAAAAAAAAAAAATATTATACTTAGCACAAATTTCTACATAATATATAATAGAGCAATTTTTAATATTTTACCTTTAAAGTAATTATTGCATTGTACAATCAACGACTTCTTTATATTTTCAAACTTGAAAGACCTCCTATTTGGTGCCAAGATAGTTTTATATAAAGAAAATGAGCGTTCTACATCTGCCGATGTTATTGGGGCAAACTTAAAATATGCCATGTCACTACTGGTTAAATCTTCTGGTATATCCAAACCTTCGTTCTCTTCTTCACCAGTTAATATTTTTGAAATTTCACAAACAATTTGAAATTCTTTGTTATTCTTAAGAACTGTTTGTAATTTTTTATTAATAGCAGTTCCAGCGGTTCCTGTTAATTGACTAAACTTTGTCGAAACATCTTGTACAATTTCAATAGCTTCAGATAAATAATATGTAATAATAATAATATTATTTCGAAAAATAGAATAATAATATATTGAATGTAATTTTAGACCAGATAGATCGAAAAATGTATATATTAAGAAAAAAGCATTTATTTAAAGAAATTATGAAAATATGCATTTATATGCCCTTACCCACGAAATAAACAAAAATATGCAAAATAAGATTTTGTGTTTGAATTATAAATAACACGAAACGTATTATGGTCAAATCCATTTTCTTATACAATGCAGCAAAAAAAACATGTAAACGCATTAAATTCACAGCCCTGGTGATGAGTGTCTGCTAGACAGCGAACGCCATTTGCCGCCATAGGCGGCATCTCCCACGAATCCGATACGGTATCATCAATATAAAATTGATTACAATCTCAGTCTGCCACCACCAGTATCTCATAAACCAAGTGATTTTCTTAAATTATTGTATACATTTTTTTTTAAGTCTCCATAGTCACTTGGGTCTTTTTTAGAACGAATCTTGCATTTAAATACTTTACAGTTAAAATAATCTACGATTCACCTGTATCCCACCGGGCAGCTAGTTTATTATTATTATTATTAATACGTAGGTATGATAATATATTGATTTAAAAAAATAGGATTAAAAAATCTTTAAAACACACTGTATGCCAATGGCCATAATTTAAATAAATAGAAAAAAAGTTTTCAGAAAATATGTTTTATTTAATGCCATACCTAATTATTGCATTAAAATTTGTTATGGTAATTTTCATCAGACGGTGTTCGGCGAGTAATAATTGTTGAATCAATAATTATCAGAAAATGAGATGAGCCGATAATTACTATAAAAGGATAGAATGTTATTAAATAATACATTATTTTTCTAAAAATTAAAAATCATGAAATTGATGAAAATAAAATGTTAAAACGTCAACATTTTCAGGAAACTAAACATGTAAAATAGCATACATTTTTTCGAAAATATTAAAATATTAGTTCTTATATTAATTTTGTACTGGAGAATTTAAATTATTTAAAATATGAATTATTTCTAGCCACGCGAGTCTTCTAAAAAAAAAACTGAATTCGATTTTCTGCATTATTTCGAGATTTATCACAAAAGTCAAATTTCTGTAGGACGCTGCATAGTATTATTATTGTACCAAAGAACAAAACAAAATAGTTGCACACCAAGTCGTGGTAGTCCTTTGAAATTCAAACTCGAGTGTGATGTATGGATCCATAATGGACGAATAAGTCTTCCGGAAAATCAAGATTTAAAATCTTTAAAATCATAATTTAAGTTACGTTTTGACATTCTTTACTTTACCTCAATAAATTAAAAAAAAATATTATTTAATAAACTTTAAAAACTAAAATTTAATGTCAAATAATAATTTTTTAATAAAATAATTAAATATTACAAATATCAAATGATTCTTAAATTTTATTAATAATAATAAAAAAAAAATAATTTTTAATAATTTTGACCATTTTGATAATGGTTTACAATCCAAGATATATATATTTAAATATTTTGTAGGTATATCAATGTTGAATAAACAGTAGATATTTAATATATATAGGTACACAATATACTCATTGGGTAGGTAACGTTTGTTGTAATACTTGTAATCAATTATGGTTATCAAAGATAAAATTATTATTGCTTTGGACTGGTTTTATCACAATTATACGACTTTTGTCGACTTACTGTACTTGACTAATATGATTCGGCGTGGCTTTGTGTAGTATGGCTAGTGTTGTCTTGAAGTATTGAGTCATATTAAGTTGTATTAAATTGTATTTATTTTTAATTTTTTAATTTTTTAATTATGGAATTTATTAAGAGTGAAATAGGTAAAAATAAATTAGTTTGTGACGGTTATATTTATAATTTTGAAAAATTTGGTACCGAAAACAAATATATATATAGAAATGTGACCAGTATAAAAAAATGAAGTGCAAAGGTCGTATTCATTCAAAAAACGATGAAATTATTAAAGAAATTGCACATAATCATGTACCAGATTCTGGAAAAATTGAAGCAGCTAAAGCCGTTAATTTAATTAAAGATATCGCCACTCAGAATATAGAATTAACTACTCGTGCTGTAATTAGTTCCGCTTCAACTACGGTAAGTTATTATGACTAAAAAAATGTACCTTATTGAAATATAAGTACTACATAGGTTAGGTAGTATAGTACTAGGTAATATAAATTATTTTCATTTTGAACTATTTTAATCCGGTTTTTATAATCTTTATGTCACACCATCCAATTAGCCGATTTTATAGCACACGATTTTATTGGAGAGCGGAGTATTTTCTTATCGAGCGATAATATTATATCGGTGGTGCGCGTGGTGCGCAATTATGAATAACATACGACGACGGTTGATCGCGAGAGACTACTTCCGCGCTTGAGCCCGCTTTAAAATAGTTATTACAATAATTATTAATGACATAATAAAAATAACAATAATAATAGACCTAGTTTATAATCAATAATCATTATCACGATTTATTGTTAAGCATACATTGATATTAAACAAATATGTTTTTTTTACATTTTATGTAGTTGAATAGTGCTGCTGCAGGACAAATGCCAGCTGTATCTGTGTTAAAGAGAACTGTACGATTAATTCGACAAAAAGAACAAGCTGCTCCACCAAACCCAAAATCCTTAACCGAATTGATAATTCCAGAAAATTATAAAACTACATTTGACGGTAAACCTTTTTTATTATTTGATAGTGGTCCAGAGGAAAATAGAATATTAATTTTTTCCACTCAAAGAAACCTACAACTTATGCAAAAATGTGAACACTGGTATGCGGATGGCACTTTTTCTACATCACCAAATTTATTTTATCAAATGTACACTGTGCACGGAATTCAATATGGTAATGTTTTTCCATCAGTTTTCGCATTGTTACCAAATAAAACGGAAAATACATATGTTAATTTCTTTCAAGCGTTGAAAAATTTGAACGAACCATTAATGCCCAAAACAATTATGGTTGATTTTGAAAAAGGCGCTATAAATGCCATTCAACGTGTATTTAGTAATACATTAGTTCGTGGGTGTTTTTTCCATTTATCACAAAGTATTTGGAGACACGTTCAAAATTTAGGATTTCAACAAAGATATATCAATGACTCGGAATTCGCTATACAAATTCGGATGATGGCAGCACTTAGTTTTGTACCCGAAGAGGACGTAGAAAAGGCTTGGAATGAATTATTGGACTCAGAATTTTATTTACAAAACGAAGAAATTTTAACACCATTGGTGAATTATTTTGAGGACACGTGGATTGGCCGTCTGGATCGAAGAAATCGAAGAAGATCAGCGGTATTCCCAGTCTCATTATGGAATTGTTATAAGTATATTTCTGAAAATATTTCTCGGACCAACAATTCGGTGGAAGGATGGCATAATGGTTTTGTATCCACTTTAAACGCATCTCATCCAACTATATGGAAATGTATTTATTCGTTCAAACAAGAAGAAAGTCTAATAAGATTACAAATAGAACAACTAATCGCGGGAAATACTATAAGCGTAAAACGAAAGTACAAAGACCACTCAGAACGGATTTCTAAAGTATGTAACGATTACAATAACAGAAGCAAGGTAGATTTTTTAAAAGGGATTGCTCATAATTTTCAATTGCAGCATTAATATACATTTTTTAATCATAAATTATTATTATTTTATTTCATTTTTAAAATTATTATTATATACTTTCATTTGTAATTTTATTTTTACTTGTATCAAATCTAAAATTGTTTATTAAGTTATAAAAATATTTGGCGATCAATTAACCTGGTGACTAATTTTACGCGCGATAAATTCACCAGCGATCAATTCACCGGCGATCAATTCACCGGATACCATCAATATTACTACCAGAAGCAGAATCAAGCAAAGAAACCGATTGAAATATATTTATTCATTTTATTTCAATTCATAGATTCTTCATTTCAGTATTTATTCATTGTAGTATGTGATGAATGATGTACCATTAAGATAAACTAACGACAGACCGATTAGTTTTAATGGACTGACAATTTTATTGTAATGGAAGACGTTAATAATAATAATAACATATTTACAACGCGTTCATATAATTTGTCACTTTATTGACAAAAATAATACCTACTTATAACCTAACCTTACTTTATTTTGATTTATCAACAACAATGATAAAATAAATATTTTCTCAAAAGTGTTTGCGGTCTTTTAACATTTTTATCGTGTTTGCAAGGATTTGCCATCCCTGGCTAAGATTTTGATTAGCAATTAATAAAATCATGATGTTTTAGTCCTATGATTTTAATTTTTGAGATAGTTTTCATTTATAAACATGGTCATCAACTTAATCATATTTATCTTTGAATTATAAAATATTTCTAGAAAAACCAATACAATAATCACTTGATTTTATTTTTAATAACACGTAGGCACATGCATACTACAGTCAACACATTCCTTGTTTCGTCGGAAATCTTATCATTCAACAATTATAATAACTAACCATTTACACCATATTGTAATAAACGCATTGTTGTAAATAACAAGAAGTGTATTTAAACAATATGCGTTAAGTCATCATGATGAAACTATAGATCCAATATTTTAAAATCAGAACTCAGAAGAATGTCTTTCGAAACATGAAATAAAAAAATGATTACCATTTTGAAAATTTCCTCTCTCTATTAGGAAATAGAAATACCGATTTCATTAAACTTTATATTGAAGTATTATTTTTGATTCAAATAATACGAGGCATGACGTTCGATTACAAAGCAACTCACGTGATAATTACAATTTTATTTAATAATTCGTTGACATTTTTATTCGTAAGTCATTTGTATAAGCAATTGGTATTTTAAAACCAATTGGTCAACATTTTATGTCATGTAGTCCGTTCGTAAATATTCTTCGAACGCAATGAACACAACCGTCCGAGAGCCATTAGAATGAAATAACGTGTACGGCCTTGAACATTTTACTACGTGAATATTTTCGGACACGTAGTCGTACGATAAATTTTCGTAGAAATAAAAAAACGGTACTAAAAACTATTGTATTATTACTAAAAATCGAGAATGGACACAAAAAAAAAATACAAGAAAAGCTATAATATTATACTATTATATCGAGAAACATTGTGTACTCGTAAACACAACAGCTTGTGTACACAATACGATATGATCACGTGTTGTACGACGAAAAGTCAAAAAGGTCATTGGTAATATGAATATCATATACAAACATTTACGAACCACTCGAATCCGTCGACGACGACGACAACGACGACGGCGGTCGTAATTATAAAATCGTATCAGTGATCTTGATCCCGCGTGCACGTGTATTTATCGAGCGCGAACAGTGTTTGTCAGTAAATTGTAACGGCGATTGGTGTTCGATAATAACGTTTATTGATATCATTACGGTCAATAATTTATCGTACACGTCGAAATCAACCGCACGCGCTCGTGTGTGTGTGTGTGTGTGTGTGTGTGTGTGTGTGTGTGTGTGTGTGTGTGTGTGTGTGTGTGTGTTTGTGTGTGTATAGTGGCGCCGATCCCTATATCTAGGAATTACGGTTGAGATATCTGTTAAGGGTGGGCGGGCGGAAGGTTGCGAAACACACCAGCCAACATAATTTTAATATATGAAAGTTATAAATTATTTATTTTGTCAACATTATTAATTATTATGATAAAGCTATTCGCTAAACCATTGAGTAATATTATAGGCTAATAGCTAGTTTTACTCTATGGCAATAATGCCGCGAGAACTATTGCACCCCTTAACACGGACCTGTTGGCAATCTATTCATTTACTTTTCACTTGTAGTTATTAAAATTATAAATCAAAGGGAGGGGCAGCTACTCAACCTATTGTGGATAGGTGGGTGGGTACTTGTTTTGAAGGTATGCTTATAATGCTTTGCAATACACCTCTAAAAAATAACTTCGGCGCCACTGTGTGTGTGTGTGTGTGTGTGTGTGTGTGTGTGTGTGTGTGTGTGTGTGTGTGTGTGTGTGTGTGTGTGTGTGTGTGTGTGTGTGTGTGTGTGTGTGTGTGTGTGTGTAGGAATGCAGGACGTCCGAGGACGAGTCGGTCCTAACGCGTGGTGTTTTCGGGGCAAGGGTCATCACAGCTGCGTGTCCTGAGACACGGGCGCGTACTCTTCAGTCTTGGGTGTCGACTCGGCATGGACCCCGTGATGACGGGCCGTGACGAAACGCCGGACGCACGGCGTCAGCAGCTTGGGGTCGGCGGGCCGGCGCGCCGGGAACAACATGCTGACGACCAGACCGACCGCGACGCCGACCACGGTGCCCACGGTGCTGTAGTGCATGTACGAGACGGTGTAGATTTTCCACACGTTCGGTTTCGCGTAGACGTGTTCGTTCAGCCGGTCGAACCTGTGGTGGAGAAAAAAAAATTAAAAAAAAAAAAAAAATAAAAATAATTATCAAGACGTCGATACGAAACGTCGTCAAGACCAGTGTTATGACCGAAGGCGTAGCAAAGTGGGGGAAAATGAGGCAGTGCCTCGGGGCCCCGAAGCTCAGGGGGCCTCCCTCGAGGTCTTTGGACAAACATTTTGAAACTGCTTCCTTAAAATAGTTGAAAATGTTGACGTATCTAGCAAACTGAATGTTTCAAATCACTCTTGTTAAACCCAATTACAATCAGTAATTATTTGGAACACTTATAGTATAATGCCACAATTACTGTACGCAGTGACTTTATTTATTTTTGTATAAATAATACAATAATGTATTTCATTTGTATTTTTCTAGTACAGTAAAGATATTTGAAAATATGTTATTTCATTTGTTTTTTTTCTTGTTTGTTTGTATTTAATTCAAATGACTATAATACTGATTATAATTTATTATTAATCTTGAAATGGTGCTTAAAAAGATTGAATTCATGTGTTATTTATAAAATACATACATCTCAAAAGCGATCCTTACTTTTGTGTCAATAAGAAATAAAAAAAAAATCATATTTTTATCAAATATCATTGATTTATTTTTATTTATTTGATAAATAAATATTTTAAAACAATTTAATAAGCATTTTATTCTACTGTATAGGTATAATAAGTATGTAATTGTATGGCATTAAAACTTGAAAAACAATTAATTTTTGGAAAAGTTTTGTACGTCCCATGGGCAAAAAATTAAACAAGTCTATATATTTCATACTTCAAGACTATTTTTTGGGGATAAAAAATGTATTTGAAATGAAAATTAATTTTACTCATCCATTCATATGTGTTCAGATAAATAATTTTGGGAGACGGAGTGGCCGAGTGGAACCAGGCATCACTGCCGACGCACACTGTCGCCGGTTCAAACCTTGGTCACGGGCGGCTCTCTCTCTCTGGGCAGGCGACTGTCTAGAGAGAGCGGCCGCCATCTCTCCTGTGCAGAAGGCAACGGGAAACCACTGCACAGTAAAAACCCTTCCCAAGTAACACCTTCTTCTAGGTGCAAACCAATCTTCGGGTTGATGACCCTAAGAAGAAGAAATAATTTTTGTGGTATTTAAATATAGAAATATACGTTTTTTAAATGTTAGTATTGTTTCATATCTTTCTTGAATTTTTTTTTTGTCTGGTTGTTCTAGACAGCTATCGACCTATTACAATATGAAAATGTTGTGTTAAGATAACAATGTTTTCAAATTAAATTTGGTAAATTTATTGATGCTAATTATGAACTTTTACAAAAGATTTTAAAATAACGATTACTTCCCGCATATTTAGTCGGAGTCGATCACAATACCTTATTGATTTAAATAATAATGTGAAAACGCACAAACGATGTATTTTTCAATTTTAAGTGCAGTTTCACCCAACGAACTATTATATTGTGATGAGACAGACCTATTAGGTACTGAATATTCTACTTAAGGTTAATTCAGGTTTTTAAATCCAAATATACGCCAATTTAGAACCAAAACAATAATAGGTACTTTGCAGTGGCGTGGCGTGGAGTCGACAGTGGTGTAAGCAATCACCAAAAATTATACCCACGTATACCTTAATTTTTTTTTTACCACCACTAGAAAGGAGTTTACAGTTTATATTACTGATTTTAGCTTGCTATAATTAAATAATTGCGTACTTAAAAATTTTACCTCTAAAAATGTGTCTCAACAACTTTTGGTTATTATATAACAAAATTAGCAACAACATAAATATTTTTAATACATTAGCAATTTATTTTTAATTATATTTAAATAACAAACGAAACAATTTTTTTTAAGTTATACATTCTAATGTAGGGATAATAGTTAATAAATAATAAAAATAATAATATAATACAATGCCTAAATATTTAAAAAAAAATATTCTATAATATTTAAATAATATTCTGTAAGTTGTAACTATTAAAAATAAAGTCAAATAGTCATAATAGACAATAGTGGCACTAGTGGCAGTGTGGCACTGAGTGTCATACCACTATACCAACGTAATTGTCGCAATTGGTAAAAATAAAATAATGTGAAACGTCGATTAATATCACGATGATTGCTGATTGGTCGTGTAACATATTTGAAAATCGCTTATATGTCAGTACCACCACCGCGTATACTATTCCTCATGCTAATTCCAACACAAACACTTTATACTATAAACTGTATTAGTCTAATTTATAAAATAGGAAAGGGAATTGAAATCGCTTACACACATATCGCATTTGTCATGTTTATAGAAAATGCATAAGCTGAACGTGCGTGTGCGGACTGCGGAAGTTCGGGGGACATTTTACCGAGTATTCTTGGCTTGTACCGACGCGACGACCAAAACGTTCAAAAACAACGAATAACGATGTTATTTTTAGACTAACAACAAATAACAATTTATAAATGTAAAATTATAAAATCAATGAAAAAATATTATAATAATCAATAGTATTATTTCACATTGATCATGGCTAAAATGTAATTTAATTTTGTCATTTAAAAATAATACACCCAATAACGTTTTATAATAAAAAGTGTAAGCAACGCTTACACTGCTTATATACACGCCACGCCACTGGTACTTTGATATTTTAAGTATTTTGACATATGGAACAAAGAATATTACAGACTGTTTACATATGTTCGGTGAAGAAAACACTAAAGTTTGCTCCAGCCCAAATAATGCCCCTGACAGAACGTCATATTAATATGACATATGAATATTACAAAATTATATTGAAAATCAAAAAAAAAAAAAAAAATAAATAAATAATATTAAATGTTGCATTATAAGTATTAGTAGTCGATTGGAAAAACAATCCTCCTTAGAAGAAAACTCACCCCGAAAAATCCGTATGATTTCTTAAAGTTATATTAGCGGGACATCCGGCTACCGATATGTCTTTTTCGGCAAACATCAACTCCTTGTTGAAGATAGCGAGCTGGGCGCCGGACACGATCCAAGCCATCACTCCGAGACTGGCCAACATACCGCACATCGCTCCCTTTAAATGTATACCACGTAAAAAACTACGTCGACGGGTCGTTATTATGTAAATCTTCGTCGATTCGATATAAGATAATATTATCCTGTTTCAAAGCGACGTTTCAGATGACCTTACCCTGGAATTCGCCCAAGGAAAACAGACCCCTAACGTGAACACCGACAACATGGCCCCGCACGTCACGCCGCTCAGACTTATGGCCATCTTGCAAAATAAATTTCGTTAAAAAAAAAAAAAATAAATAAATAAAAAAATAAATAAAATAAGAAAAAAAAAAGGTTTTCGTCCGTTCTACACTATTCCGTCATTTTTGTCGTGCGCTCACTTGAAGGATGCCGTTCAACCGTTCGACTACTATAACCAACGCCACGCACACGAAACCGGTGACCACGACGGTAAATTTCATGATGATGCTCGCCGTCAAGTCGGACACTTTGATGCCCATCATCCGCACAATGAAATCCTCGTAAATCGTCCCGGACACGGTGTTGAGCTGCGCCGACATGGTGCTACACAACAAACGAGTGCGGCCTGATCAGCACCGCGACCGGTATTCGCTCGAAACGGTTATTGTCGTACGTACCTCAACGCGGCGCTGACGATGCCGGAAACGAACAGACCGGTTAGCCCTGGGAATCCCGCGGCGACGTCCATCACATAGTACGGCAGTAGGTTCCGGTCGCTGGCGATGTACTAAAACGACGCAGATGCGATTCGGGAGACTTAGAAAAAAATGATGTGACACGCGCGGTGTAACGGACAAACGGTACGTAATATTATAAACTCACGCCGGCCGACGTAGGGTCGCAGTCTTTGTACGTGGCGTAGATCAACATTCCGACCAGACCGGTCAACACCTTGACCACGCCCATGCCGAGGCCGAAGTAGACCATCGCGCTCTGCGCCTTCTCCAGCGTGGGCAGCGCGACGAACCGCTGAACCGCTCCGGGATGGATGCCCAGCGAGTTAATCCAGCTGAGTATCGTGCCCACGCTGACCGTCCAGAACGTGTCTCTCAAAAACGGATCCGGATCCATGCTAGAAAACGTTAAGCGATCTCAAAAATACGTTCGCCGTGAGCTGTCGTCGTCGTCGTCACGGAAAAAGAAAATGTTTAATAATTGCGTGTACGACGTGCCGAGTCTCGATCAGTACTTGAAAAACTCTATGCGTCCGCCGTCCAGGTTACTCTTGATCATGTTGTCAAGTCCGCCCACCTGTATGAACCCCAAGACGATGACGATAATTATTGAAACGGCCGTGAAAAGACTCTGAATAGCGTCCGTCCACACCACCGCTTTCAGTCCACCCTACATGGAAACGCATTACATTAGAGCCGTCGGCCGTTTAACGGTCGTTACACCGTGGGACTTACTATAGTAGTGTAGAATATGCACACCGTGCATATTATCGGTGTCACTAGATGCACGTTGAGCCCTGTAACTGTAAACGAGAAGACACTAGGTTTATAGTTATCGATAGTGTTTCGATATTAAGTGCACGGTTCGATTGTCGCAACCGTTGTGATATTTAAAGCGGGCGTGTATGCAGTGTAATACTGTACTCGACTACATTTTTTATTTTTTTTTACGTCCTGTTGTCTGTATGTAATTTATTTGACCGGTAAATCCGGCATACCTTGATTGAACGCCAAGGCCGGTATATAGATGACTATGGGTATGTACAACACCAGGGACACGGCAAAGATGAGGGACGACAGTCCTCTGATTTTGGCATCGAATCGCAGTTCCAAATACTAAAATGAAATTCGAGAAACATTTAAAGTGGCTTGTTTTCACGTGATATTAATATTCGTCATACTGTGCGATAGGAAAACACACTTCACTGTCTTACGTTGATAATACTCGAGTTCGTAAAACACGTTCAATCAAACGTGAAAACATGTGCAGTGAAAATGATAATTTACGAAATAGTATATCTGCACACACATACACACATAATACAACTGTTTTAGTCATAGACGTAAAGAGGAGGACTTAAAATATCTATGAGCCGTTACAAGCCTTATAAGAAAATATTTCAATTGATTTAGTCTTTAATACTCACATTACATCGATATCGTTTACATTAAATAATTGTTCTTAAAAATCATCCAAACAAAATCACTGTAAATGAATAAGTGCAACATAATACAATATGATATAATAGATACATTATACATTCAAAAAATCTATTATAACCACTCTAAAACCCGTCGGGCTCGAGCTCTATATGTATTTTCGGACTCGCTTTGCGTCTACGATATTACAGCACACACAATATTTTCTATCAACATACTTCATAAACCGACGTCAGTTGAAGTTCGTAAAACACGGGTATGTATATGTATATGACCGCGACGATGACCACCACGTTCACCACGCCAACGATCAAGTATTGCGTTCCGTAAGTGTAGATCTCGGACGGGACCCCGAGCAGCGTTATGCCGGAAATATGGCTGTACAATCGATTTTTTAGTACGGTCATCCTCGCCGTGAACAGGTGTGCGCCGCGAGCGAGAAAAACAAAAATACGACATCGTTAATATTTTATTCCGCAGTATACGATAGGAACGAGTGACTAGAAATTACTGTTCGATATTTAGAACTGAAAACTCAAGTCAGGTATAGAGTAAAAAAAAAAAAAAAAAAATCAGTATTTAAGTATTAAATTTAATTAGCCACTAAATTATTAATAATATTGGAATTTATAGTTTTACATTAAACTCGAATGACTTCATTGAAAATATGTAATGTGTATAAACTCTATATGCACTACGCCGAGAACAGAATATACAATTTAACTCAAACCGACATAAAATTATTTTTACTTTTAATCTTTAGAAAGTTTAGAGTATTCGATTTGAAAAGATAGCAAGAGCCTCGTAAAAACGGCTCGCGGCCCGCTGCCTAACTCCTTTTTCTGCCGTACGATATTACGTCGCATGTATAAAACCAAAGTCGCTACCAACTGTTCGCAGTCGGGTCGGCCTTCTCGGAAAATATTAACACTTTCCTTTTCAGCTGACATACCTTAACGGCCATTCCTTATGATAAATAAACACCCTATTCAGTAGTTATTATTAAATTCTTTTTATGTCCTCCATGATATCATTGATATAGGTTTATGTTATTATAAGAAGGTTATACGAGAAATTTATACGTTCACTCTTCGGCACATTGCGAGTATATCCTTTCTACAAAATTTGTAACTATTACTTTTTGAATATGTTTCAGCTATCGAATTGTATTCATTAGATCCAAATCGAAACTTATATCAAACAGAAAAACACAATTTGATCAAAATTATCTTCAGACATAAATGTTCGGAGATAATAAGAAAAAACAAACCATTATATGACAGTAAAAAAATGAAAATGTATTTATTGAATTAAAGAATTAAAAATTATGTTGCTGTAATTATAAAAATGATTATTACATTTATTTATACTCATAAATTATGTTTGTATTTGCTTAGTGTTGCGTATCCATTGTATCTATTTTTATACATTTTATAATTTATTTTTTAAATTCCTTATGACACGCAATTAAATTTATCTCATCATTCAAACATCAAAGTCAGTTATGAGAAACAAATAATAATTATTTTTCATTCGATGGTTATTGGTATTTGAAATTGGATAACGGCCGAAAACGGACACAACGAAACGGCCGAACGGAGACGCCGGCTAGTGAAAAGGGAAACGTTCATATTTTGGCCAAAAACAGCTCCACTTGAGCGGCCGCTCAGTTGTGTACGATAGTGGTTTTCAATTCAGGGTTTGAGACCCCTCGAGAGAGTCTCGAGTGATAGTTGGGGATTACCAAAAGCAATAAAAAAAAAAAATTCCGAAAACCATCTGTGTATGAAGTACGTACCTGGCGATCAGTGACATGGTGATCGGGAACACGGACATGTGCTTGCCACCCAACAGGTAATCGCTGACGGTGTTTTGTTTTCCCTCCACGCACCCGTAGTACAAGCCGATGACGACGGACAGGCCGAGCATGAGCGCGAACGCCGCGCACTCGGCCATCCAGCTCAGCTGCTCCATGACGACGACGGGGTTGGGCGCCGGCTAGCTGTGTACCAGTCGTTATAAGTGGTTATAATTACGGACCGCCGGGCGACGGTTGTGAGCGCGAAGCTATTACAACTATTGTCGTGTGTTCTTATGCCAGACGCTCTTTGCGCCGAAAAATCGGACGGAACGTTTCTTTTTTTGTCCGGAAAATACGCTCCGCCCCTCTTCGAGTGCTATAACGCGCCACGGTTTACACAGCATTCAGAAACTGCTCGTCGCGGACGTCATCGTGTCGCACAACCAAGCCGTTAGCGTTCATAACACTGCAACGACAGCAGCAGCTGCTGTGCGGTGGAGTGCCGATTTACCGTTTCGAGATAAAGCTTGAGAGTTTTTGCTACACATGCACACACACACACACACACACACACACACACACACACACACACACACACACACACACACACACACACATTCAAGAGCAGTGATTTATATATTTCGAAATCGTTTCTTTTTGTCTATTGAGTTTACGATAATACCGGGTAAGATTTTTTGCCTGTGATCTGTTTGTGATACCGATCTCTTTTGACGGGAATCTATTGCAGATATCCATCGTGTTTTAGCGCAATGTTAATGTTTGATATACGTACGTATTATTATCTATCCGCAAAGTCCAATTTCCTTTCCAGATTTTAATTGGTTCACGGGCGATCTGTTGACGCCGGATAATTCGCGTTTACATTATTCGCATCCGACGTATTCTTACCAACGACACGTTCGCGTCATCCTGTTAGTGTCACTCCCGGTCCCGTCAGCACTCGCGTGAAGAAGACAACCACCACGCACGTTCATCGATTGCCGAAAATGTACAAATCTCTACGGCTCGCATACGGAATACGACACCCGATGGCGGGCGACAGTGTGTGAGTGTGTGTGTATGTTTGTTTTATACGTAAGTGTGTCACTCACCGGATTTAATGACGACGAGTGGAGATTAAGAGGAAATCGTGTTCGGAGCAGATAAGACCCGTCACGGCGTCGTAACCGTACCTAGTGGTACGTGGTTGTCGAGTCGCTATTCGAACGTCAATCGACCGCTGCGAGCGCAACGGGTACGCAAAACACCGTATTGTGATTTACGATGCGCGTGGAAAAAAGCCTACTCACGGGTGTAGAATATTTTTAACAAGGACGCGTAAAATCAAGAAAAACAAAATTTACATACGTCGTGACGCGATGGTGTCGCGTTCTCGGGTTTTCGTTTTATCGCGGTGGACGACCGTTGACGCGTTATTATAGCTGACAACGCTCGCACTACGTACGGCGGACGACGTATAAGCGAGTGCAGCGTGAAAAGTAATTAGGTTTCCATCGTCCGTTTTCGAGTCGTGCACGCCCGTTTGCCTAACACGCGAGTTATACGAGTGAACAATAATAGTACTAATAATAATAATAATGAATGCAGTTCTACGTTCGTTTTAAGACGGCGCAAAAAAAATAATAATAAATAATAATAAAAATAAATAAATAAATAAAAATAAAATAAACCGTTTAAAAATTTTGTAAAAAGGAAACGTCCCAATTGATTAAACGGACAATGCCGTATGAGATGACTCGTGATGGTTCGATTGTGTGCCGGACGCGCTTGTGGAGCACGCGATTCAATTGTCAAGGCCAATTATTATTACATATCATCATTATTATTATTATTGTTATTATTATCACTATTATTATCAGGTCCGGCCAAAACGTTAAACACGCCTACGCAAACTCGTGTTTTGCCGATATCCTCGTAATATTTAATTTACCTATGTCATAGGCATCTGCGCAGACTACAATCACAGATATAGCGTACACAGTGAATGTCCAATTTTTCCACAATCGATCAAATAAACGTTTAACTGCCAAAATTATTAATTGTACGATTATCTTGCAGGCCGTATTATTGTAATTATAGCTGCTATAACAATCACGTTATTGATGTAATTAAATTCTTCAAATTTAAGCATAATTGTGTTACATTTATTCAATTCTTTAAAAAAGACCAAGTCGTTTTTTTATTTATTTTTTATTCGAATAATTTTATTTCTGTGAAACACTTTAATTATATTTTGGTCGGATATTTTATACATAGAACATTGAACGTCCGGATGGACTTAATCCAATTAGTTTAAAACTTTCGTGGTCGGTTCTGGTAATTTCTGGAAATTTATTTTCATGCCAGGTCAGACATTACTAGGCCAAAAACTATCTGGAAATTATTTTCGGATCGGGTTGAGGTGGGCTTTTTGTATTTTTGTGTTTCGGGCCGGACCAGACGAAAATTGTCGATCCGCGTAGGTATATAGTCGGTAGCATTGTAAAATTTTCGTTTATACTCTGTAGACTCGGTGGCTATAACTTGAACCACTGTGGCCCTACAGCCAAACAATCGTACCAAAAATGTCGCACGGTGTACATGCCGCACTCGCTCGCACTCTTATGCTACATATTATGTGTATATATATATATATATGAGCACATTTCACTGACGGACAAATGTCGGTATTGGAGTATACTCGAGTCGCCAATCACTTAACCGAGCTTGGTAGTTAATTAGTAATTACCAAGTATAAAGTCCACTGTACACGATCACTTTCAAATATAGTTTTAAAAAATGTGTAATTTGTTTTGTCGTATTCAATGTGAGTGTTATTATACGTATATTTATATTGATTATAATTTGACAACAGAAGTAACATATGATCCACTGAAGTTGCGTAAACTTTTTTGGTCATCTAACATAATTATATAAGAATATTATTCTATAGTCCACACGCATGAACAAATGTTGAAAATAGTTATGTTACGAAATGTAATTGATAATTAGAATTTTTTAAAATTATTATTGTGAGGTGTCAGAAACAAAAATTTTTGTTAACGTAATTACGTTATGGTCATTCGTACAATAAAATAATATTGTATGAAAATTATTGAATAACATACATTTAGTAATACGTTTTGGTACGTGTTAGGAAAATACCAAAAACTGATCGATCTCAGAGCGAACGAGAACGATTAGAAAAGAAGGGTGGAACGAAGTGTACGGAACACATAGAATAAGGACGCAGTTAAAAAGTAATTAGCAGTGCGTAATATAGCCGCGTGCCGTGTGCCACTTGTCAGAGAATGGAAATTATAAAACCAGACGGATGGTGAAACGACGGTACGATTAGCGGAGCAAACCATGCGATATGTTCACGATCAGAATACCCTCTGTGAGTGGAACATGCGATCACCGCGGGATGTCTGTGATAAACTGAAGGTCCGGATTGGAGTGTAGTCGGTTTTTAATCGGTGAAAATCGTAATCCATTCAAATATATATACATATATATATATATATATTATTAAAAAAAAAAAAAAATGCTTAAATATATTTTACGAAACACAAACATCAGATGAATATTTTTATTTTTCACCAATACAGCTCAAAGACAAATCCGGCTAGTACAAACGTTTGACCGCGACCACGACTGTGTATAATATGATATAGACGTTATTTGTACATTCTAGAGCTTCAGACGTGTGACGGACTCTTTAGTCGTATGGTCGGATTCGATGGTATTTTGTCCTCATCGGATTACGTGTGTCCGCCGTCACAGTTTCGTGTCCTGAGACACTGGCGTGTAATCGGCAGGCTTGGCGCCGTTCAACTTTTTCGAACCGACCATGTAGTCGGGGTACGTGAACCTCCGGACGCACGGAGTCAAAAGTTTGGGATCTACCTCTTGGCCTGTGGGGAACAACAGACTGACGACGAGTCCGACCGCCATGCCCACCAAACTGCCCACGGTGGTGTAGTGCATGAACGAAATCGTGTATAGTTTCTTCACGTTTGGGCTCACGTACACATCGTCGTTCATCTGGTACAACCTAGAGGACAATAATTGTTATGGTTTCAAAATTATGATATTCGAAGAGGCTTAAAACACTGGCTGGAATACACGGGTGACTTATAGACACTGTAAACGAACATAAAAATATGTACCTGACAAATCGAAAACGTATATGTTTATGAAATAATACAAAATTAATTTAAAAATAATACGATATTGATATTGTGTTAGAGTTGGTAAACACCATGTCATATACACATATGATACACGATTAAATTGAGAACTCTAAGAAGCTTCCCTATTTATTTACAATAATATATGTCTTTCAAATTTAAGTTATTGTTTTTTCAAATAAAATAGAGACTTTGAAATTGAAATTATTTTCAATTTTCAAAATGAAAAATAAAGAGTTGAAGAGGAAAATAACAAATATGACAAAAAAAGCTCAAGTTTTATGTCCTTATGAAATTGTCATATAATAAAAATTATCTACTAATTATATAATCTTACCCGGACATAGTTGTGTGATTTTTTAAGACCAAATTTATTGGACAACCAATTGTCGAAACATTTTTTTCGGCAAATTTTAGTTCGTTATTGTGCAGCGCAATCTGAGCCCCGGCAACAATCCAAAACATGACTCCTAAGCTAACGAGCAGTCCACTCATAGCTCCCTGTAAAAAAAAAAAATGTCGTTTCGAAATTTTCAATAAAACTCTCGTAGTGAATACAAATATCATAAGGAGTTAAGAAATAAAATAATACGTATTTGGAATTTAAAATAAACGAACTCGGGAATTTGCCCAGGGAAAACAAACTCCTAGTGTGAATACCGACAACATTGGTCCACTCGTTATGCTGATCAAACTCATCGTCATCTAGAGAATTATAATTATTTGAAATCAATTAAAAACCGGAATTTTACGACAATTAGAAAACACACTTGAAGAATTCCTTTCATTTTTTCCACCACCATCACTAACACAACGCATATAATGCCAGTGATCACGACGGTGGACTTTATGATAACACTTGCGGTCGAATCGGACAATTTTACACGCATAATTTTAACGATTACGTCTTCATAAATGGTACCGGAAACTGTGTTAAGGCTCGCTGACATCGTGCTGGAAAATTATGGTCCGTGCTCAATAAACATTGATCAATGATATTGAAGCGAGGGAACAAAAATTGTGACTGATAACAAAAGACGCGTTTTACCTGAGTGCGGCACTAACAATGCCAGAAATAAAAAGGCCGGTAATTCCTGGTAGTTTTCCAGCGACATCTACCACAAAGTACGGTAGTAAATGTTTATCGTTTTCAATGTACTAGAATAAAGTGGATTTCAAAACACGTATTTTTTGGGAAATCAAAACTAAAATCTCATAACACCGTTATAATGTACACACTCACTTTAGCCAGAACGGGATCGCAGTCTTTGTATTTCGCGTAGATCAACATTCCGATGAATGCCGTCAAGATTTTTACCACGGCCATCCCGAAGGAAAAGTAAATCAACGAATATTTCGCCATTCTGTACGTGGGTAACGACACACACCGTTGGACGGTTCCGGGATGATTGCCTAGTTGCGAAACGTAGAGTAACGTCACTCCGACGCTAACGGTCCAGAACGTATTTCTCAAAAACGGATCTGGGTCCATCCTGGAAAGAAAGTTTTTGAAAATTATCACAGCAATACTATTATGTGTTTGTTACGACCCTCGAAAACGACAAAAAAACGATATTATCACATGTCACCCAAATACGGATATCGAGGCATGTGCACAATTATTATGATTCATATGAATATGATAAATCATAACGTCACGTTGTTTACCGGAAAAACTCTATTCGTCCTCCTTCACGGTTAGCTGTCATCATGTTACCGAACCCACCGACTTGTATCAGTCCCATGACGATAACGATGAACACCGAGAGGACGGTGAATACACTCTGGACAGCATCTGTCCACACCACAGCTTTGAGTCCCCCCTAGAAAGTCCACGGAATTCGTAAATTGATAAAATCTAAGACCTATAAAAGAGACGAGTGTATGTAACGAAAAAAAAAAAGGAAAAAAATGTTCGGGAGAGGCAAATAACCGAATACAGGTCGGTGTATGTAAGCGTTTAGTGCCAATAGCTACGAAATAGATCACGGAAAAACCAACGTTATTATTTTTTGTTTTGCCCGGCGTTGTTGTCCTACCGAATTTGAATATTTTTCTCGGCTGTTATTCGAGTAGTGGCCACTTTTAAACATTTTAATTTTAATTAAAAACAAATAGTGAAAAATTAATGAAAAAAAATAAAAAATAAATAAATATATATATATATATGGACCACAACGTGTCGATAACACTGTGTTTTATCAGTTTACGTGATAAAACGAGTTTTGAAAATATAATATACACTCATTTCGTTGACAGGTATTCAATTGTTATCGAATCACTGCAATATCGCAGACTTTACTCACGACTGTTGTGTAGAAAATACACACGATGCAGAAGATCGGAGTGACTAAGTGTACATTTACTCCCGCCACTGTGAACGCAAAGTCAACCGATTATTAGGCGATAACAATATTTCGCTGTGTCGTACGAACGACTTTTGGAGCGCGCGTCGAGCATCGAACCGAGTTTGATTTTTGATCGATCGCTCGACGCGCGTCGAGCCAAAACATGTGATCGTGTACGGTCACGTTATACGTACCTTGGTTCAACGTCAAGGCCGGCGTGTATATCACGACCGGAGTCATCAAGATAACGGACACGGCGAAAATGATCGACGTCAGCGTCCGGATGTTGGAACTGAATCGTTTTTCCAAGTACTAAAATTCGATCGACAGTAAAAAAAAACATTAAACGAACCATACTATTATGATAAACAACTCTTTGCGCCGTACTTCGTACACCGATGTCAGTTGGAGCTCGTAAAACACTGGTAAATATATGTAAATTATGATCACGACGGAAATGGCGTTCGTTAAAGCTACGATTAAATATTGAGTGCCGTATTTGTAGATTTCAGATGGAACTCCAAGCAGCGTGACACCAGACACATGACTATAAATGAAATTGAGTTTTATAAATATAGTGGTTAGGGTCAAACGTTGAATCGACGTATGAAAATAGTGTAGACTTGGACATACGATACGACCATGAATATTGTGATTTACGTGAAGCCGTGAAGGTACGGTTTATCGTACTTTGAAAAAGGTAAAAAGCTACATGTTTGTAACACGGTATTTCTCCGTCGAGCAAAGCTAATAACGTTTTTAAAAGCACCCGACGGATTTTTGTGATTATTAAAATATGGTTGAAGAATTATTTGATTTTAAATATAATTGATAGGTATATCGTAAAAAATACTTTTAAGAACATTTATTTTCGTTGTTTATGCTTTTTTTATAACATTATTAAATTAGAAATAGTAATGTATATTATTGGCCTTACGTTGTTGCATATAATAATACGAATTATAGTTCATTTCGGTATATATTCATGTTTTTTTATCCTTTTACTGTAACGAAGGTACATTAGATACCATGATATTTACTACTAATTGTACTACTTACAGATTTAAAATTCTGATGTAAGTCTAAAATGATTTAAAATACATAGGCACACTATTGAAATCATTCAATTATTATTATAATTTTTTTGTTTGTTTAAATTAAAACTACATTTTATTTTGTAAAATTAAATGAACCCGAGTAATCTATTTCGCATTCATTTTCAACCATAATATATTATTGATTGCTTATAATAGTTATCACACCTGGCGATCAGCGACATGGTGATCGGAAACACGGACATGTGCTTGCCGCCCAACAGGTACTCGCTGACGGTGTTCGGTTTTTTTTCCACACACCCGTAGTACACACCGATGATTACGGACAGGCCGAGCATGATTACGAACGCAGCGCATTCGGCCACCCAGTTCAAGCCCTCCATCGTGACCTTGTAGCGACGGTCTCGTGCGCCTCACGACCTGGGGTACGTCCCGTTCAACGGGCCGGCCAGAGGAGCGAATAAACTGCTTTTGTACGTTTCGAGTCGGCCGCGTGCACAGAAAGGGCCAGCAAGTATGTTCGCAGGGGCGTCGTTGTGTTCATGCGTGACGATAATCGACTAATGGTCGAGCAAGAGTACCCATGCTACTTGAAAATCGACAATGTCATTCAATCTCAGCCATCGACGTTGATTTCGCGGCGGCCACTGATAACTCCCTTCCGATTTTTTGTTTTTTTTTTTTTTTTTTCAAATCACTTTGACTATTTACACTATACCATAGTCCATTTGAATCAACAAGTGTACATAGTACTTAAAGCTTATCGCAGAGAGCGCACGAGGTGTCGAACAGTTTCAATGAATAATTAATCTCGTAGTAAATCGTTTCTAGGAAAAGAAGGCGGGGTTTCAAAATGTTCGCTGATCGTTGGTTTCTAAAGAGTCGGCGATCATTGATCCGTATTAAACCGTTGTCATTTTCAAAACTCTTAGTTTTGAAAGCTATTTGATGACCGCCGTTCATGAGTACGACCATATTTGTCAATAGCTTCGTTTTATATTTATATTCAAGACGGGTTTTATGAGTTATTTTCAGTCGTATGCGTTTTGCGACGAATTATATTACGTTGACTTGCTCATTTTAACGTGTTGACCTAAGATGGAACGACTTTGATTATATTTTAATTATTAATTTTTTTTAAATAATAACCCCTGAAAATTTAAATACTTTTATCCCAATGTAATTTTTTGTTGTTTTTGTAAAAACACGTTAAGGATATTATGTAATCATTAATCGTCAGAGTGAGATTATGTGAAGTATCACGTGTTATCTCGAACAATATTATAATATTTTGTTTTCGGACGTAATGTGCATTAAGTTCTGCTTGTAATAAACTAATAAGTCATTATTAGACAATTGTATTAGGTAGTCGAGCATGATAGACCGATTTAGATTGTTGAATGCCCACTACTAGTTGAACGATGCGTTAAAGCGGACGACGCGAGATCAAGCTCGTCACGACGTGTCTTTTGTCGGACGCTTATTATTTACCGGCGAGACGAACGATCTGAGGAACGCAGTGAACAGGCTCGAATTAAACGTAACTGGATTACTCTAAGAGCGGTCGGAAAACGTCATCCAGCGTTCTATTTTATTCGCAACCGACGTTTTATTGAAGTAAGTGGCGCCATCTTTGTCGATGAACCGTTATTTTCATACATTTTGACATCGTAAAATTAGGACTATTGTATTTGTATTATTTATGTAACATGTAGGTCAATTTGTTTAATGGATTTTAAAGGATCACTCGAAAATTTTCTTTTTTTAGGTACTCAGTTCAGTGATTTTGTGTTCTACAATTGTTTCGTAAACGTAACAGTTAAAAAAAAAAAAAAAACACAGTGAGTTATGTTATAGTATTTGTAAAATATATTTTCAGAAACAGTATTTTTAAGTATTCAGCAATAAGTAGTGTATGTGTCATGTTGGACGTTATGAATAGTCGACATGCGAGTTGCCGAGGTGTTGTTTAGAGATTAAAAGGATCTAGACGATTTATTTAACTCTGTTTTCGATAAAAAATTTGAACACTTGTAAATAACTTTAAAAGATAAAGAGTAATATCCATCGCTTAAAACTTTTTGACTTTTTTATACATTGCTTTTATAAATTAATTAATATATTAATGGATCTAGATAGTGCATGCACTTATTTTCCCTGAAAAAAAAATATAATAAATAATAGTTATGAAAAATTATTAATTAAAACTGAGTTGAAGTGGTTTCAAATTTTTAAATGTTTAACATAACCGTCAATTTTATTAGTCAACATACCAATTGATAATTTTTGTCATTTATAATGTATAATACTTACAATATAATTTTATTATTTCTTAATTTCTAATAAATTATGATACCTTAAAATTACAGTATCATGTAGTTTTTTATAGTCAAATAAATTTAGTGAACAGATCAAATAAAAAATAAAAAAAATGTGTTTAAATAATGTCTGTACTTGTATTAATATACATTTATCGAACAATAGCACTCGAATCCAGCTTATTCAGATACCGATAAATTGAATCAATTCCATTAGTGTCAATTACAAAATATGTTTGTTTACTCACGTGTCATTTCAAAATCACATGTATTGTTTTCGACATCATGATGCAACCAACGTGCTAATTCTGAGAAAAACGAGTATGTGAAAAAATTTGGAAATCATACAATTTTCTTATTTCTAACATCATCGTACAACGCCATTATAGTGGTATGCTGAAAGAACTTGAATCGTACATCGTAAAATTACTTCAAGATTCTAAAAATTATTGCAGAACTCAAGTAAACGAGTTTTAAATTATATTATATACAATGGTTGTCGAACAAAAACTACGGATTTTAAAATTAGGCTTGATTGTTGGATTTACATACGACACTTTCAGACGAACGTCACAGTCTGGTTTCTTCTATCTGAGACACGGGTTCGTATTGTTCTTCGGCTTTGGTGCGATCGACATTTTTCCCGGTCATAAAGTCTGGACGCCTGAATCTCCGAATGCACGGAGTCAACAGTTTGGGGTCGACCTCATCGTCCGTGGGGAACAACAGACTGACGACAAGTCCAGCCGCCACGCCGACTAATGTGCCCACGGTACTGTAATGCATGTAAGAAACGGTGTAGATTTTCCACACGTTCGGGCTGGCATATACATCTTCATTGATTTGGTACAATCTAAAAATTGCAATTTTTCGTAATCGACATTTCTAAGGTAGTAAAGTACGGTTTGAACAAATAATTCGTCACGTTATTTTTTAGATCAAATCGAATGGTCGGAAGGAGGAAAGAAGCTTAAAATTAATAAAAACTTTTAAATACGTAACACAATCAAAATTGAAGGTTACTATACAGAAAATATAAAAGTGTGATCGATCCGTTCAAAAATCAAAATATTGTATTTGGTTTTATTGGGTGTTGAATTATTTGAACATCGGGTCATGAATAATCTTACCCCGAAGCATAAGTGTGATTTTTGAAGTTGAGATTAGTCGGACATCCTGCAATCGAAACGTTCTTTTCGACAAATTTAAGCTCGTTGTTGTACATTGCGATTTGAGCTCCAGCGACGATCCAAGTCATGATTCCTAAACTTAAGAGCATTCCACACATAGCTCCTTATAAAATTCGAATTTCTCTATAGAATTTTTAAACATTATTTATTTGATCTTTATGGTGTAAAATGTAGATGATAGTATTTAAATTATTTAATAATGCATTTTTGTTTGTGAAGTATATTACGTAAGATATAAAAATTATTAAAATCAGTGAAAGAAAAAATAAACTTACCCTAGAATTAACCCAAGGAAAGCATATTCCCAACGTAAATACCGACAACATTGGTCTGACTGTTATGCTGATCAAGCTCATAGCCTTCTGGTGAAATCGGAAACTTTAACTAATATAAACGTTTTTAATGGTTTTCAAATGAACATTTTTTTTTTTTTACACACCTGGAGAATTCCTTTCATTTTTTCCACCACAATCACTAAAATCACGCATATAATATCGGTGACGACGACGGTGCATCTCGCACGATCTCGGTCAGATCGGAAAATTTTACACCCATCATTTTCACGATGAAATCCTCGTAAATAGTGCCGGACACCGTGTTGAGATGCGCGGACATGGTGCTAAAGAAATACATACAAGCGTTCGGCGTGACTACCGGAAACGTAAACGCTCGGATACGTTGGCCAGCCAGACGAGGCGGCTGTCCCGGGGAAATACGTTAACCTCAGCGCAGAGCTCACGATGCCGGAAATGAAAAGGCCCGTGATCCCGGGAAATTTTCCGGCGACGTCCATCACGTAGTACGGCAGTAGGTTTCTGTCGTTTTCGATGTACTGAAAAAATGTCCATCGGGTTATAAACACAACGTCAATATCGTTAATCGTTCACGACACGTGCGCGTCGAATTAAACCGCTAAAGCTGAATACTACACCAACATTGGCCGAGTTCTGGTCGCAGTCTTTGTACTTGGCGTAGATCAACATTCCGATCATGCCGGTCAGTATCTTGACCACGGCCATGCCGACGGCGAAATAGACCAATGAGTGTTTGGCCATTTTGTTCGTGGGCAGCGCCACGCACCGTTGTATCGTTCCCGGGTGGATGCCCAGTTGCGTGACATAAAGAAACGTCAGAACTATGCCGACCGTCCAGAAGGTGTTCCTCAAAAACGGGTCTGGGTCCATCCTAAATAGAACATCGTGTAAAAATCACCTGACCGTCGAATTTTCGACGTGGTGCCGAGAGCGGCGCCAATGTTAATCACAGTGTGTAGACTTGATTACTTGAAAAATTCTGTCCGTCCTCCGTCTCGATTGGCCGTTATCACGTTGCCGAATCCGCCGACTTGTACGATACCCAAAACGATAACGATCATCACGGACACAGTGGTGAAAACGCTCTAAATAGCGTCCGTCCACACCACTGCTTTGAGGCCTCCCTTAAATGTTTGTAGTCTTAGAAATGTAAACGCGTTAAAAGATCATACGTCTGTGATACTACTCGCGACTGTGGTGTAAAATATACAAATGACGAAGATTATCGGTGTTATCAAATGCACATTTATTATTCCTGTCACTGAAAATTAAAAAAATCAAAAGCTCTTTAGTCATTAGGTTTTGTTTTTATTTTACGACGTTGACCCGTTTGTGTTTAGAAATCAAGTACGGTGAGCAAAATTCTCCACGGCTCGTTCCGTATAACACAGCTAAAGATAATCAATGACAATACTACGTGCGCCTACCTTGATTGAATGCCAAAGCCGGCATAAAAATCACAACCGGTATGTAAAGAATAATGGATACGGCGAAAATTATTGACGCCAACGATCGGATTTTGGAATCAAATCGTCGTTCTAAGTACTGAAAATCACATTCGAATCATTAATTATCCGTCGGTGTCGGTCGACGCAATATCATACTTCATAGACCGATGTCAATTGGAGTTCATAAAAAACGGGTAAATATATACATTCAGGCCCGTCGTAAGATATCATCCACCCTAAAGCGAAAATTTGAATGCTGCTCTTAAATACTAAATTAAATAGGTACATGAATAATATTGAAATTAAAAAATTTGTGCCAATGTGTTGGTTCATAAATTTGAATTTGAAAAAACCATAAATAAATATACAACTTTAAAAAAAATTAGAATAAAACACGAGTATACATCATACACATAGGTACTATTTGTTTAAATAAAAATCAAAATGAGAAAAATATTTATAATAATTATAATAGCTTTTTGAAATTGTAGTGTGGCATTATAAATTAATTTTTCTTGCCTTTTTTGTTGCTAAATCTCGTACTAAATTTTTCAAGTTTGTGCCAACTTTGCTTCAATGGATAAAATTTAATGATTTTTCGTAAGTTTCAGTTTAAAGAAACTTCTTCCAGCAGACGCTACAGTCACTGGAGTCATAAGTACGATTCTTAAACTGGTCGCAATATTAAGATAGATTTTCTAAAGTTGATAACTGTAAATATACTCAAGATTTTTTTACCTTGAGAAGTATTTTTTGAACATTCAATAATTTAATTTTGCCACCTCAATTTCCTTAAAATATTTTGCCGCTCTAAAGCAACGCATGGCTTGCTTGTACCCTAGCGACGGGCCTGTATACATATCACAACGACTATGGCGATCACGTTCGTCAAAGGGACAATCAAATATTGAGTCCCGTAGTTGTAGACTTCGGACGGAACTCCGAGTAGCGTTATTCCAGATGTGTGACTAAAAATATCAAATGTCATCTATTTTTTCAATCTTGTCAACACATTTTTACAACAATCGTGATTCGTGAATGTTGATTTAAATTATTAACAAGCGCGTTTGTCAATGAACAAATTTCGTTGACAGAGTACGAGATTCTCGATATAAAATAGGACTTTGAAGACTTACTTATGTTCTCACCACAATATAATGAAACGTTACTTGCAGGGGCGGACTGGCTCTTTTTGGCCCGGGGTGCAAAATTTATTAGGGACCCGTATTTCTTTTCAAACCTACCTAAATTAGGAAAGAGTCCAGAAAAGTGAATAAATACATAAAAAAAAAATAAGAATAGTTATTTTTTTGGGAGTATGAATAGTATGATGGAGATATGGATATAATATAGATACTTATAATAACAATTTATATATTATGTGGATAGCTTATAAAGTAAATGTATTTTTAGAAGATTTTTCAATTGCAACAAGCCAAAGGAACATCTGTATTTTATTGAAAACTCGATTATTACGTAAAAATGACTGATACGATGACACGATGTAACATTATAAATATATTAACAACACTCAACAGTATTGTCGATCTTTTTTATAATTTATCTTTATATTATAAAATATTACAATAAAAGTTAAATTAAAAAGGGCCCCGACTGTGATAATCGGTGGCCCGGTCATAAATACGAATTAGGGCCCGGGGTGCTACTTGGTGTATAGCACCCCGGGCCAGTCCGCCCCTGGTTACTTGAATTAAATTTACTGGAAACACTTCATTGTTTTATTCGATTAACTCTTTCGACCAGTATTGGAGCTATTATTACGATATTATAATATTATAGAGGACAAACGAATCGAGCGTATGGAGGTTTTTCAACACTCATTTTCCTCATTAAAAAAAAAAAAAAGGTAACAAAAAAGCTACTTATTTAAATTCATTGTGATGTCGTTATTCGGAAAAATGAAAAATAAACGATATCATCCGTAAGCCGGTCAGCCAATATCGTCGTGTCTCACCTAGCGATCAGTGACATGGAAATTGGAAACACGGACATGTGCTTGCCGCCGAGTAGATACTCGCTGACCGTGTTCTGTTTGCTCTGCACGCAGCCGTAGTACAGACCAATGATCACGGACACACCGATCATGGCCGCGAACGCGACGCACTCGACCATCCAGTTCAGATGCATCGTCTCGCAGTGGTCCGTTCGCAGCGTCCGTGACGTGTCGTGTTCCGGTCGACGACGGTGTGGTCCGGGGCGCGGTCTCTGTACGGGTTGTATCGTGCGCGAACCCGCGACCAACGAGATGACGGTATGGGATGTCGGGTGCCCGTCGAACAGACAGAATAATACTATTACGTATATTACGACCGCCGACTCGTGCGGGGCCTACTTGAAGATTAATCGATCGCGCGCGTTCGTCTGTCCGTCCGGTCGTTTCGATCGCGTCGTTCCTGTGATGTTCATCGAACGCGATCGGACCTCTGAGAGCGCCGACTCTCCTCCACGAAAAACAGCGTGCGACCGATGACACCGGGTACGGCTTATTTACAGTCGGGATACCAGCGTAGAGAACGTCGTAGTCGATCGGATTAGGGTGTATTTGAGCTTATCGCGTGTAGACGCCGTGAAGTGGACGACACCTGGGTAAACTAGTCGAAACGAGCACCAATAGAATGGACGTGAATCGTACAAAAACAATGATCAGTCATACGTTTTGTGACCCAAATCTTACGGACATGTGGGTTTGCGGTCTCCGTTCTGAGACGCGTAACAGGCCCCGCCCGTCACTGCGTACAATAATCGCTGTTTGTAGTTTTTTATTGCTCTTCGACATAATATTGTTATTAACCGCGTACGACAATAAAATAGTGTTTAATGACACGGCGATGTTGGACATAAATAGACGGATTGGAATAATGATATTAATAACTATACAAAAAAAGTGTTAACGTTTCAACAAGTGTCGAAGTAGATGTTTTTGTGAACAAACACGCTGTCGACAGCGCAAATGCGGTCGTCGAATCATGCGGTTGTCGAGATAACAGACAAATGCATTTAGAATAATAATTGATATGAATTTAACGGAGATGTATAATAACTATCGTATAGTGGAGATATTGAATTTATTAGGATATTTATAAAGCACATGTAAGCAGTGTTTTATAAAACTGAGGAGTATTCAATAATGACGATTCACAAATAGGCAATACACCTCAAGTGGTTCAATTTAGATTCCGAGTGAAGCGAAAAACTGTATTATGCAATAGGTTTAAGTATGTGTCATGAACTGTGATCGATACAAAAGCTATGCTTCGTTCACACTGTCTTAGTTATGGTTAAAAACAATAACTCTTTTACGAAAAATGTATCGAGCCAGTTTTTATTGCCAACTCCTATGGTTCATGATGGAAAAGTTTAGTTTCTAGGACTATTGTTTTGTGAATTTTTAAGTAAATAAGCATAACACATTTTATAACATTCTCATTTTGTATTTCGTCATTTTTCGAATGTTTTATTCGTGTAAAATAACATTTTTCGCAAATCTAAATCGAAAAAACTTGTCTTATTAAAGTGTCATCTTGACAGTGATTTCTGTAGTCATTCATTATTTTTTATTGAGGTTCTGCAGTAACATGTCATCTAATAATTCTTACAATTCTAAATCTTTAAAATGTTTCTTATATAGTATGTGATTTCTTTATTTTTGTCGCAGAAAAGCTTATACTCGTTAGGTTAGGTTAGGTTATACTCGTAATCTGATTCCACAAAAAAGTATCTTCTGTAAAGAAGGTTCTTCTTGGTTTTCAATTATTTTTTAAATTTAACAGTTGTTCAGTAAATTTATCGATAAAACTTTCGTTGATAAAAAATTAAAAACACACAAACATAAACCTGCGAAAAAACGCATTTATACGACTCGTTTACTACTTTTGAATTCAAATTAACCATTTTTCGAGATGGTGTTATCAAAGGACAGCGATAAATCATTCTCTTAGGGTCATCAACCCGAGGGTTGGTTTTGCATCTAGAAGAAGGACGTGTTACTAGGGAAGGGTTTGTACTACGTAGTGGTTTCCCGTTGCCTTCTGCACAGGGGAGATGGCGGCCGCTCTCTCTAGACAGTCGCCTGCCCAGAGAGAGAGAGAGCCGCCCGTGACCGAGGTTTGAACCGGCGACAGTGTGCGTCAGCAGTGATGCCTGGTTCCACTCGGCCACTCCGTCGATAAATCATTATAAGATTTAAATGATGAACCAACATAATATACCAGGGGGTGGCGAATCTTTTCCGAGTCGAGTGTCAAAATTTTCCAAACAAAGTTTTCTAAAACTGTTCGCGTGTCCCCCCCCCCACACACATACACAAAGGAAATTTAATGAAGTCAATATTTGTGTAGGTTATTTTACATGTAATAACTGATATTATTGAATCAGATGTTAATATTGAATAATCGTATTAAAAATTTCAATATGTAATTATATTTTAATGTGAACTGTTGTTCCTTTTTTTCATGTAAACAATTTTATAAAAGAATATCCTAATTTCTAATTTCGGTAAAACATGTAGTTTTTACTTTGACTTGAAAAAATTCGCTACACATTATAAACTTTCAAGAAAAATGTAAAAAATAAAATAACAGTAAGCGAATTGCATGACTTCCGACATTTCGATGTCTGCATTGTTCACCACTTTTCGTTTTCCATATAGACGATTTATTTGTATTTGTGATATTAATAAAGCATAAATGTCTAAAGAAATATAATTATAATTAAAATCGTTGTTATATAAAATTGTTTAATCGTATTTATTTTAACTACTATTTCATAAATAGTATGATTCAAATTTTTATTTTTATTAAAATTTCGATAAATTCAATTTTTTCCACGTGTCATTGAAATTTCGCCAACGTGCCACTTTTGGCATGGTGCCATAGGTTCGCCACCTCTGTTATATACTAATACAACATTGAACTGGACATATTTTCAAAACCACCGTAGTTTAATCAACGGAAACGTTTATTTGTATTTTTTATCCGTGCTGACGAACAACACTGACAACGAACTAATTTGTTATACCGAAAAAAAAATGATAACTTGGTTGGATTAAATTACACAATACACAATAATACTCAATTAATGAAAAAAGTATGGGAGGAAAATCTGTTCTCTTTTAATTTAATAGTAACTGGTTTATTATGACTCGAATATACGATTTTTTTTTATAAATTCTATAAATATTTATAGCAATAAAATTTCGAATTATTTTGTTGTAAGCTGCAGTTGCAGTTCTGATGTCATTAAATTGTAGAATCACATTATACAACGGTACGCATCGATTCAAAATATAAACAAATTGTTTTCGCTAGTTAAACGATATCAATAAGATATAAATGTATATTTTATGTATTAAAAAGATTTCGAACTGTAAAAAAAAAAAAAACAAACAATTTTCCGTTCTCGTACCGATAGGATCCTAACGAGCGTCGAACACGGTTAAAACCAACATTAAAGTCTCGTGTCCTGAGACACTGACGTGCGATCGCCGGCTTCGGTGCCGTTAGACTTGAATATAATATCGTTTGAATCGATCGTGTGGTCATGGCGCACGAACTTTCTGACGCATGGCGTTAACAGCATAGGGTCCACTTGTTTGTCCGCGGGGAACAACTGACTGACGATGAGGCCGACTGCTACACTGACAAATGCGCCGACGGTACTGTAGTGCATGTACGAGACGGCAAATATTCTCCACAAGTCGGGGCGCGCGTACACGTCGTCGTTCATGCGGTACAGCCTAAGACACGAAAATAACATCAACCCTAGACAGACAAGGCAATAATCTTAACAAAACAGACAAGGCTGGTCACGGATGACCCAAGTTGTTTTTTATTAATTTTTTTAATTATTTAATGCACTTGTTAAGACTCGGAAAGTAAAATAAACCATAATAAAAAGCACAGTTTTTATAAGAATGTAATATTTATTTATTTGCTCGGAAAGCTGAATATATATTAAATGAATTACAATATTTGATACACACGAAATCGCGTCGACGGGAAAAGGAAAAACCTCGAGCGAACGGTATAGTAGTCGGTGCAATGCCGGAATTACTCTGACTATTGCACCATTGACGTGTGATTATGTTGATCGATGCAATGCCAGAATAACTCCGACTATTACACCATTGACCAACATAAATATACCGTTCGTCGAGGTTGTGGGGAATTCTGTCTTCCGACGCCGCGTAAGTCTGCCTGAGAAGGTACGGCACCGGATAGGCAGCAAATGATGGTCTTTTGTCACGCCGCCGGGCCTTTTATAGGTAGGTACACCGGCGAAAGCGTCGGCTTTTGCGATGTACAAAGTACAAAATATAATAATAATTAGTTAAATATAAAATTGATTTTAATAATCATACGTTAATTAGTTACGTAATATGCGCGGACGCACACGACATCTGGGCAAACGACAATATAGAATATAATAATAACAATAAGGCCCTCCGCACACGAGGCGATTATAAAGCGACACGATTCTTGCGACATATGCGATACAAGCAATCTGTGCGATTACTGGGGCGCACACGATGCGATTGTTATTATCGTTGTTTACGTATTATTCGCTTATTATCAGTCGGTTACTGACGTCTGCGCAGTTCTTTGGTTATTTTTTTTGTATGTGATTACGCGCGATTCGCGCGACGCGACTGCCAAGCGATCAGCACTGCCGGTCGCACGTGTCGTCCGTCGCTCGCGCCACAATCGCGTTGCGTTCAAATTGCGTCATTAGTGGATCTCCATTAACTTAGCTAGGAAATCGCGGGATAGTGAAATCGTGTCGCGTTACAATCGCCTCGTGTGCGGAGGGCCTAAGATAAGATGCCGTGCGTCCACGCACGTTACGTAACTGTTGCGGAAACAGCACTTTTTATACGTTAATATTGACAGTTTTTTGAATATATACCTACTTAAAAGTGTTTTCAAGGCGAAACACTGAAAAAAGTTTTCAATGTATTCAAAACTTTTTGATTTAAAAAAAAAAAAAATTAAGAATCATTCAGGTCGGTGCTGGGTTGGTCGATGAAAGGAATGGAGAGGGAGGATCTGTCATTGACACTATTTTCTGATGTGGAGTATTTTAAAACTCGTTCCGGTCACGAGTGATTTTTTTTTTTAAAGTATACTCATCCCTTTTTTAATCGTAAAAAAGCATACATTTTGGATTTTTCGAGAATGTTCGCGTTATCATAAACGTCATATGTTTTCCGAATTTTTTTTTTCAAATCACATTAAGGATTTTCTGTGACAATGCAAAATTTTCTCAAATAGAACCCCTCTTTTTACTGAAGTTTTTCATTCGGGTCATTTTCTCTGAATTTTGATGTGTTGATCTCTAAAATTTGAACAAGCAGTTTTTGAATTATTATAATTTAAGTATTTAGGATAATAGTATTAGCACAGGGTATTTTTATGTACCTAAAAAACTATAACCATATTTTTCGTTTATTTTCTGTTTGTAATAACATTATAACCAGATGGATACATTAATTAGTTTAATGTACGTAAAAATAATGTATTATATAGTATAATTATCAATTAATACATTTTAATTATTTAAGGGGGCTGGAGCGTAACACATTTTAAGGAGTATTTTATAGGCAATTCGTATACCGTATACATTTGGATTTTGTCAACGTGTGAGTAATAAATGAGCATTAGTGTGTGTAATTCGTAATCGCTTTTGCCGTATTCTCGGAACTACGATGATTACAAAATAAATACGTTGATAAAGATATAATTCGATCCTACATACTACGACATACGATAACATAGCAGCTCAATAATTTAATTCATAATAATAAACAATAAGCTTATTATGCATAATGCTTTACATACATAATTATTATTTTGTGAGTACAAGTAATTTATTATCTATGAATTTTGAATAATTTCATAATAAATAAATCTTAATGAATGATCGTATATATTTGTTTTAATTTGACAACATAATTTCATCTCTAACTAAGCTCGGCAATAGATGTTCCAAATAAAATTTTTTTAGTGGAGCTTCCATATTTTTTTCCCAGAAGTCATCGTCACGTTTGATTTGTTCGTATATCAGATCTGCACAACAAAATTATATCAACTGATAAGTAAATTATATTATTTTAATTTAAACTTTATTTTGATTACCTTTTGGCGTCCATAGACAAAAATAACAATATATCCTTCGACTAATGTATCCTTGACCAGTATTGATGGTAGCAGAAACAACAGCCATATTTATATTTATAACATCATCGGAAGGATTTTCACTATAAATATTCTCTTTCTTACCACATATTTTGCAAATAAATAAAAAATTACTAAAGAATCCTTTCCTAATTTCTTTAGTAAACTCTAGGTCACTGAATGTACAGTTAAACCCTACATGCTTTATTAATTGAATGGATTCAAAAATATGTTAAATATTGACGAATCTCCTCCCCTCCATATCCTTAAACGAGTCGTTTAAATCTGTAATTTCGTTGTCCGTAATTGACACTCTAGGTTCAAATAACTGTTTTTGAATGAACTTGCTAGTGGAAATTGGAGTAGAAGTAAAAATTGATTGAGCTTGAGTTTTACAGTTTTCATCGTTTGAAATACTAGACGACTCAGTATCACTTGGATGTTCTGTAAGAACAATTTTCTAAAAATGTTTGAAAAATTGTATTTAGAACAGTTATTTTTTTCTACATTTAGACGTTTTAGTTTTCAGTATACATAAAAAAATCGTAATGCAATAGAATGTTATCATTAATCATATTACTATATAATAATATTGTGTAATATTTAATAATTACATTGTATTATTGTCTAATAATGAATGAAAAACTGGATATGTCAAAATCTAAATATAGCTTATTTAAAAAAGTTATGGTTTACACAGACACAAAAACAAAAAAAAAACACACATCATAGCAAAATCAATACATTCTTCACTTCGGTTCAGAATCTAAAAAACTAAACTTGGAAATAAATGCAAATCAGAATGAACAATCAATACTGCGTTTTATAAGTTATAACATTACGTATATTATATTATAATATAACTTATAATTTATAAATTATACAACTCACTGTTGTCTGGGGGTACACTAGTACACTACTATACATAAATAAATTATTTTCTTTACATTAATTTTTAATTTAATAAAATACACCATCTTACCTGTTTGGAACCACGCAGTTCCAATAATAATGGATTCCCTTTTCTTTTTTTTATTCTGCTCGGATATTTTCTAGTTTTGGCCATTTTCAATATTTTATTCGAAATAAAAACTCAGTTTTTACAAAATAAATAATATAAGGAATAAAATAGCCGTAGCGTAAAATAAATAATATTTAATAACTTTCAACAATTATTGTAACGTTCAAAGACCAAAATATTAATCACTACAAAACGTCTTGACGTGAAGTCGAGAACAATAATGTAGGAATACGATAATATTTGTAAAATACAATATAGGACAATAATAAATATAAAATATTATATAAATTTAACTCATGATTACGTAAATAATAATCAGTTGCAATCGTCGGTCGGTTCCCGGAAGGACTACATTATAGAAACATTGTAGAGTGAGCGCCGAGCAGGTGCTTTTACCTACGCGCATGCACATGTCAAATATCGTTTTTCTAAGCTTTTAAAGATATTTTTTTTTTCGAAAAATGTCTGCCTGTTTACTTCAATCACTACGCACAGTAGCATGACCCGATATCAACTTTGGAAATAGATTTGGATTCTCCGTTAAATTTACTATGCTCTGACTGTCCCACTTTTTTAAAATTAAATCTCAATATATTTAAATTTATATCATGAATATGATCTATTTTCACCATTTTTGTAAGTTAATTCCTAAGTAAAAAAAAAAAATAAATAAAAAATGAGGTAGTCAAAGCATAGATAATTTAGTAGAGAATCATAATTCGTTTAAAAAATTAATATCGGACTAATACACTGGCATTAGTGATTGAAGTCGTGAGCGGTATTTTCGACTAAAAATGCATCATGCTCCAGCCCCCTTAACTTAAGGGACCAGCGGAGTGGATTTATTGGAGAAGGTCATTAATATATAAGTTAAACTATTTCATAGTATTTTTAAAATTATGATTTCAATAAATCGAAATTCACCAAAAAATTATGAATAGACTCACTGTTAAGTTAGGGTTTCCATTTGAAAAACGTTAACATCACGATATAAAATCATTAAACTGGTACGAAAAAATGATTTTAGAAATAATACATTTTATGGTAATTTGAACATTACAAAATATCCAAATGTAACATATGCATTTTTACGGGCAAAAAAAATAGGTTTAACATACTTAATAAGTCACCTTTAATAACAATTACAATAGCAGGAACAATCCAATTGATCGATTGATTACTGATCTCGATGTAATAACCTGTCCAAAACTACTACACAGAATACTCACACGGTTTTTACTCACCCCGAATAATCCGTTTGATTTTTCAAAGTTATGTTAGCCGGACATCCAGCCGTTGAAACGTTTTTTCCGACAAATAACAACTCGTTGTTTACTATCGCCAATTGTGCACCAGTGACTATCCAAAACATTACTCCAAAACTAGCCAACAGTCCAAACATTGCTCCCTAGGGACAATAGGGACAAATAATATTAATAATAATGCTGTCATCGTTTTACAACGAGTGTGATATGTTTTGAACTTCACAAAACATAATTTTGATGCACCAATAATAATTTACAGATACATTGTTATTTTTTTCTGTCTTTTCGAGGGCCCGATTCCACTAAACAAACTGGTGGTGGTAAAGTATCTCTAATTTTTCGTATTATTTTAAGGTAATTGTCTTATCGATTCTTTTTAATACCCATTAAAAAATCGTATATTTAGAATAGGTAGGTAATGGCTATGAAATATGATGCTTTGTAAAGTACATAAAATTATTTGATAACAGATTCATTATTTAAAATAATGCATGAATTATAAAAATATAAGCTCTCATATATTTTTCAAATATAATTTATTTTACACTTTATCGATTATAATAACATTGTATTATCCGTGTGTAATCTGCATATATGAATGTATTATAATTATTTAATATTTTAATCAAATAATGGATATTTAAATGATTTTAGAAATTAATTTCATTGATATTATTAGTGCCAAAATGTAAATAAACACAAAACAAATTTAAGATGCTAATTAAAAACAAGGGATGCTGAGCTCGCCCAAGTCCCTCCAAATTATGCCTACGTGTCTTTTGCTAATGACAAGAAAATATTTTGCAGTCCAATTCGTGTTTTATATAAGCGTTTCACGTGCACAGTATCATAATATTGTTTTGTTAAAATGTGTTGTTGTTATTTTTAAAAATAATTTGTTATTGTGTATAATTTATGTAATCAGTCAGATTTGAGTTGTATCTATATGTAAAATGTTCTATCTTTTGTTAAAGGGTTCATACCCGTTAAAATAAATAAATAAATAAATAAATAAATAATAATCGAGTCATTGTTTAACATAATATAACAGAAACAGTTAATTTTGTTTGATCATGTTCGATATGAATAAATACAAAACCCTGTTGAGATAAACTTACTCTTGAGTTGGCCCAAGGAAAACATACTCCCAAAGTGAACACACCTAATACTCCTCCAGTAGTCATTCCGGTCAAACTGATCGCCATCTATTGCAAAAATCAGCATGCTATCATAATAATTACCGTTTTGATTGGTGTCGTCTTCATTACGTGGACCTTTTTTATTTTATTGCAAAACTCACCTGAATGATTCCCTTCAGTTTTTCAACCAGCACGACTAAGACCACGCACAAAACACCCACAACCACGACGGTGCATTTGACAATAACGCTTGCAGTCGACTCCGACACTTTTACGCGAATGATTTTTTTTATGAAATCCTCGTAAATCGTACCGGCCACAGTGTTGAGCTGAGCTGACATCGTGCTACGAAACCCGTGCCGTGATACGTCATCATGTATGTATATCATGCGTGTATTCCACGCGTAAGTGCAGAATGACGACAAATTAATATTTTATTTACCTGAGCGCGGCGCTCACGATGCCAGATATGAACAGACCGGTGATTCCTGGATATTTGCCCGCGACGTCAGTTATAAAATATGGAACCAGATTTTTATCGCTTTTAATTACCTGAAAACATCGATCGTGTTCAGTTCATGAATTAAAACGATATTTCAAATAAATATAATTTTTTTCTGGTATTTACGTGGACGTAAATATTTTTGTCCAAAAAGGTACGTGTTATATTTAACGTTTAAGTATAATTTTCATCCGTACTCAAAAAAAGGTGATTTTGTTTCGACCAGAAGAAATATTACTCATTGAAAGTTCCTTTTGGTTAGGTAACTACTATTTTAAGTTTTTAAATTTGTTGTATGTGTGTGTCATGGTTTGATATTTAAATTTGTGTATCTACTGAATTTGTACTTGTGCGTTTAGATTTGACATTTTTAATTGTAGATGTAATAATGTATTACAATTTGATTTGCATTTAACACTTTGTTCATTAGTGATATGCTTGATGCTTATTGTTTTCCAACAATATTAACAATAATATTATTTTCATAATATGTTTTACACATATAGCCTACATTTAAATTCTATAGACATTGGCTATACTCAATTAAGATAATAGTTAAGAATTTAAATGAACAACCATTAAAAAAGTTCTGATAAGTGGTAACCATGATTTTATGGTTCGTTATGAATAATGTTTCTTTGGTTGAAAATCAAACAGCCTTTTTTTAGTATAGGTAAAAATGACATTTTAGCGTTAATCATTCAATACCATTTTGTGAATAAACCGGTTCACCCATTTACACATCTCTAAAAACAATTTTTTATTGTAATTCTAGAATTGATTAAAAGTCCAAACAATACGGGATAATTTAGTATCATTTGTCTATAACTTGAAACTATTGCAATAAATTTAAATTTTATTACATTTTACACTTGCTAGTAACTTCATTTAGTAAAAATTTGTCACTGATATTAACTGTTTAACTTACACTATTTATGATACCGATAGTTTCAATATTTTCCTAAATTATTACTTATTAATTATTATTGATGCTCTTATTTTTTTACCATGCATCAAGCCAATTATCAGTATTAATAAATTTACATAGACTTTAAATTTCAACTGAAAACTCAGTTAAAATCTAAACACTACATGGCTTTGATTTACTAAACTTACATTAGCCAAAGTTGGATCACAATCTTTGTACATTGAATATATCAGCATTCCAACTATACCGGACAGCAGTTGAACTACGCTCATACCTATGAAATAGTAAATCAGAGCGTTCTGGGCTTTTTTTAACGTAGGTAACGCGACGAATCGTTGAACAGCTCCGGGGTGAATACCCAGAGTGCTGACCCAAAATAATGTCAGACCTACGCTGACGGTCCAAAACGAAGTTCTCAAGAACGGATCAGGGTCCATCCTGAATTAATTATTAATCGCCTGGTAAATCAAAATTGTACAAGGCAAAATATAATAAAAAAAAAAAACGTAGATTTACCGAAAAAATTCCAATCGATCTCCTTCTAGGTTAGTTTTTATCATATTACCGAATCCTCCGACTCGTATCAGACCTAAAATTATCACTAATACCAAAGAAAAAGCTGTAAAGATACTTTGGATCGCGTCTGTCCACACCACTGCTTTCAATCCACCCTAACAAAAAAAAAAAAAAGAAAAGCCCAGACAATATTATTCTACTAATGACAAATACTAATGTACTTACAATCGTGGTGTAAAATATGCATACGGCACAGATGAATGGAGTTACATGAAACACATTGAAGCCCGTAACTGTAATATTCCAAAAGGGCGCATTGATAAAATCGAGTTTAAAATGGTTTTTCTACTGATCGTACTAGAAATTTAGCTGGAAATCGTGTATACCTTGATAGCACGCCAAAGCCGGTATGTAAACAACTACTGGTACAAACATAATAATTGATATAGCGAAAACGATTGACGTCAATGACCGAATTGTTGAATTAAATCTCCGTTCCAAGTACTGAAATCAAAATGAAATGATTGAAAATTCTATTTACGTTGAATTTCGTGATTACGTACTTCATAGATCGATGGGCATTGGAGTTCATAAAACACAGGTAAATATATGTATAATACGATGACAATGACAATTACGTTGACTATGCAAGTCAATAAATATTGTGTTCCATAGTAATAGACTTCCGTCGGAACACCAAGCAGCGTCACACCAGATATATGACTACGGATTGAATTCGATTTGAAATCATTAAATATACATTAATCGCACAAATCAGTGGCGCATGTAGAATAAAAGATTTCACCCTCCCCCTGAAGTGTATTTTTAGTGATTAATTACAATATTCTGAAATTAAAATAAAGCTAATTTGTAGTATAAATTACATATTTTATTCCAATTCACCTACATACGCCACTGATATTAACATATTCAAATAGTTTTTATAAAAATGAAACGAAATGTATCATATTTTAAATATTTCAATACATAAACGTAATAACACACTTTTTTTTTTTTTTTTTTATTAAACAACTATCCGCGGCGTCTATGGCCATTATATGTAACAGTACATTATTATATTTAAGTATATTTACATATTACATTAATATTTAAAAAGTTATACAAAGTAATTTAGTATTTAAAACAAGACAAGGTATTAATAGTCAGAAGAGAGGTTAAGTGATTAGTATTATTTACAATTTACAGTTTGTTTATAAGATTCGTTTGTTTGAGAAATTGCATGATCTTGTGTATATTGTTGGGGTCCGGGTTGAGTGCTTCGGCGAGGTGGTTGGATATTTGGTATAGTCTTCTTTCTTTGTCGTATGCTTTGCATTCGGTTAATATGTGTTTCACAGTAAGGAGTGTTCCGCAACATGTGCAAACTGGGGGGTCTTCCTTCTTCATTAAGTGGGAGTGTGTAAGGTGGGTGTGACCAATTCTGAGACGGTTTATAGAGGTCTCGTGTTTTCTTGAGATGTTATCTGGGGAAGGGTACGGTAGGGTGGATCTCTTGATTTCGTTAAGTTTGGTTGACATTTCATTCCATTCCTTTTGACAGTGAAGTAATGTATCCTTTTCGATGACCCTCTTTATGTCGTTGAGGGAGAAAATGGGTAAGGAGAGAGAGTTTGGGGATGAGTGAGCGAGTTTGGCGGCTGTATCTGCTAGTTCGTTGCCGTCTATATTACAGTGGCCAGGGATCCAAGAGTATGTGATGTTTTTGGCCTGTTGTTTTGCTATGAAGTGGGTGTTTTGAATTTTTCTGACGATATCAGACGGGGAATACAGATTTTGGAGGCTGGTAAGAGCGGAGAGGGAGTCACTAAATATTGTAATATTGCTATCATTTATTTCAGAAATGGTGAACTCGATAGCTTTGAGGATCGCCAGGGTTTCTGCTGTATATATCGAACATTTGTCTGAGAGTTTCCATTGTATTGTAGTTTCATCGCATATGATAGCCATCTCGACTCGCCCTTCGATGATGGAGGCATCTGTATATATATGAGTTTGTGGGTGGGCGCGTGAGCAAAAGTCTCTGAATGCATTCTTGAAAATGTGAGGACAGGTTGAGTTTTTAGGGAATTGATGTAGGTCAATGTTAATATGCATGCTGAACTGCCATGGGGGGCATAGGGGTTTTTCATATGGGATTATATTTTCGAGGTCGTATTTTATGTATGTGTGATTGAATGTATGTTTAGGGTGATAAATTTGATTTTGGGGGGATCTTGATATTCTTGCTGCTAATTTGTGGGTTTGTTCTCTCCACCGTACTTCTAGGGAGGGGATTCCAGCAATATTTAAGATGCTTTTGATGGGGCTTGAACGGAAGGCGCCAATGGAGAGTCGGATTCCCGAGTTGTGGATAGTCTCCAGTATTTTAAGTTTAGTGTGTTTCGCTGATGAGAAGATTGGAGCGCCGTAATCAAGTTTTGATAGTATGAATGCTTTGTGTATCTTAAGAAGGGTTTGAGATTTGGCTCCCCATGAGGTATGACCTAGAGTTTTTATGATGTTAAGTCTTGGTGCAGTAGTGTTCTTTAGGTTGAGAATATGAGGGATCCATGAAGCTTTATGATCAAAAGTGATGCCCAGTATTTTAACATTGGGTTGGTTTTCTACGACTTGGTTTCCGATGTTAATGTGTATTTTCTTCTTATTTCTCTTATGGCTGAAAACTATAAGGTTGGTTTTTTCCGGAGAAAATCGGAAGCCGGAAGTTTTTGACCAGGACGTGAGTTTGTTCGTGGAATCTTGAAGTATCGATTGAATAGTATTCACGTTTGTACTGCGGCAAAGAATAGTGAAGTCGTCTGCGAATAGTAGAGGTATGTTTGGGCGTGAAATTCCTTCAGATATATCGTTGATAGCGATCAGGAAAAGAGTTACAGAGATAGTGGACCCCTGCGGAACCCCACTTTCTTGGAGAAAGGTCTCTGAAAGCGTGTTGGAGGTTTTTACTTGAAAGGTGCGGTGGTTGAGGAAATTCGAGATGAAATCTAGCATGTATCCTTTGGCAATAATTTTGTTGAGTTTATTTAATATTCTGGGTCTCCACGCCGTGTCATATGCTTTGACTATATCAAAGCTGATCATTCCCAGGTTTTGTTTGTCGTTTAAGGAAGAGTGAAGTTCATTTTTAATGGTTAGAAGGTTGTTCATTGTACTTCTATTACATCGGAATCCATTTTGTTCGGGGGTGAGAAAGTTGAGGTTTTCAATAAACCATATAAGTCGACGATTGACTATTTTTTCGAGTAACTTACATGAGGTGTTAAGTAGACAAATGGGGCGGTAGCTTTCTGCTAAGAATTTATTTTTGTTAGGCTTGAGTATGGGGATAACATAACCATGTTTCCAGGATTCAGGGAAGACGTTACTATCCCAAATTAAGTTGTAGATGGCTAAGAGGTGGTTTAAGGTGTTTTTTGGGAAGTTTTTTATGAAGGAGTAGGGAATCCCATCGGGGCCAGGAGATTTACTTTTACAGTTGTGGAGGGCATCTTCAAGTTCCTCGATCTTCAGTGGAGAGTTGAGTAGGGATTGCTGGGAGTCGAGAGGATCTACTGTGTTGACTGGGTCGACATAGCATTGCGAGTAGTTTAAGAAATCTTGGTCGTAGTTAGCATTGCAAGAGTTTTCATGGAATATACGCCCCAGAGAGTTGGCTACGTCATAAGGTGATGTGGAGAGTTTTGAGTCAATAAGTAGATTTATGACGTTAGATCTATTGGTCCCTTTTATGGATTTGATTTTTTTCCATACAATGGAGGAGTCCGTTTGGTTATGTATGCTGGACACGAAGTTTTTCCAACTTGAAGCCTTGCTGTTTTTTACGAGGAATCTGGTACGTGCTTTGCATCTTTTGAGGGCGATAAAATCTTCTTGGGTCTTGGAGGTTTGAAATGTTTTTAGTGCTTTGTTTTTGATTTGGATGGATTTTTTAATCTTATCGTTCCACCATGGTACTCTGGGTCTATGTGTAATCTTATTTAAAGATTCGCCTATGGACATTTTAGCAGTATCTTGAATAAGGGTGGTAAAGTTTGCTACATCAGTGGTGATGCTTGTTCTGGAAGGAGGAATATTGGAAATAGGGGGTATTTACCTCCAAGGTAGATGAGAATAGATTCCAGTTGGCATTTTTTATTTTCCACATAGTGGGGTAATTAAGGCGGGAACTGTCCAGCGGAAGGGTGATCAATATTTCTATAGGGATATGATCGCTACTATATATATCAGGGAGAGTGTTCCATTCTAGTTTGTGAGACAGGGACGCGTTGGTGATGGATAGATCTATAGCTGACGAATGTCCGTTAGAAGGATTTATTCTGGTAGGTTGGCCATTATTTAATATAATAAGACTGTCGTTTGAGAGTAGCTCTTCGATTATTCTACCTCTGTAGTCGGTTTTATACGAACCCCAGGTTTCACTGTGGCTGTTGAAGTCGCCCACAATTACAAACGTGTTGGGTAGTTGTTGGATGATATGCTCTATATCGTAGAGTGTAAAATCTTTTTGGTTGGGTATATAAATGTTACACAAAGTTAAGGTTATGTGGGGAAGTGTGATTGAGAGTGCTATGGCTTCTAAGTCAGTGTGGAGTGTAATTTCTTCGGTGGGGAAATTGTGGTTGACTAGAATAGCGACTCCTCCGCTCGATCTATTGCATACATTTCTGTTTTTTTTGAAAATGTTGAAGTGGAGAAGTGCGGGATTGCTTTTAGTATTAAAATTGGTTTCTTGTAGACATATAATTGTAGGGTTGTGGTCTTTGATTATTAGTTGGAGTTCTTCTAATTTGCTGTAGAACCCATTTATGTTCCATTGTATAATGTTAGCTGACATGTTAATTGTTTTTAAGGTAAGATTTTGTTCTTGTATTGATAGGTTGTGACCAGTAAACTAGGCGAGGAGTGGTGGTAAGTAGTAAGAGTGAGCTGATTGGGGTTGTAGAGGATGTTAATTGTCTTGAGGTGGTGGAAGTGCTTGGAATAAAAAGTTGGCCAGTCTGGTGAGTTGAGCTTTGGTGGTACGTTCAGTGACTTTAGGTCGTATTGAATCGATCAAGAGCATAAGTGATGTAATATCCGAGTTGATGTCTTTACAGATACTGTGGATATTAAGATTTTTGTTGGTATAGTTCTCCAGTACGTATTTGAATTGGTGTAACGATATGGGTGAGTCATTGGAGAAGATGTCCTCTGCTGGTTTGAGCCCATCGGATATTTTGTCGGCTATCTTAGATGAGGAATTGGAACGGGATCTATCTACTTTAGCTTTTTTGGAGCAATTCCTGCTTCTGTCGGCGTTTAAGTTTACTTTAGGGGGAGAGGCAGGTATTGTTAGAGATGAATTTTCGGACAAGGGTCTTTTATGTGGTTCACAAAGTGCATCGAAATTTATCTCGTTTTTTTCGGCCTGGTTGTGAGAGGAGGACTGAGATGTATCGTTGGTTTGATGGTCTTCTGAGATTCCTTCCATTATTTGGAGGGGCATGTGTGGAGTATTAGGATTTTTTTTGAGGATGGGGAGGATATATTCATTTCTGGAGTGCTTATGCTGGTACGAGGATATAAGCTAGGTTCTTCCAAAGGAGGTTCTTCCACAGGTTCAGGTTGTATGGGTGGAGTAGTGGTTTGGGGATTGACATTAATTTTCTTGCAATTGTTAGAGGTGTGACCAGTGGATTTGCATAAAAAGCAAGTGATTCTATCGTCGGTAAAGAATACTCTATATTCAGTTTGATTATGGAGTAATGGTAGTGATCCGGGGAGGTTTGGCGATTCTTCGTGTTTAATAAACATTTGGCGGCGGAAGCTTAATATGTGTTCATATCCCTCAATGTTGATACCTGCTTTGAGGTATGAAATTTCGGATACAGGGATAACATTGATATTTTTAAGCGCATCGAGTATGACGTGGTTGGGAATAGAGGGGCAGACATTAGAAATGACAATCCTCTTGGCTGGATTTATGAGTCTGCGTATTTGTATTATCTGTTCGTTAATTGTAATTGTTTGAGTGGCTTCTAAGAGTGAGTCAAGTATTTGCTTGCTTGAGAGAAAAATGCAAAAACGGTTATTCGATATGCGGGAAACAAATACAATGTTCTTTGGCGAGATTATTTTGCCTATGGCGACAATGTAGTCTCTTTGGGGTATGCCGTCTATAGAATTAAATACAAGTGCTTGTTCTCTACTAGGAGAGTTTTCATTAGATGCCGCGGACGCATAATTACGGTTTGTGTTATGTGTTGTGATGTTGGTAGTTATTACTTGATTGTTGATATCGCTGATCGCGGTAGACGTTGATGGCAGAAGTGCTGGTGCAGTCGGAATAGGAGTGTGAGGTGGGGTGGTGGAAGTAGGGGTTTTGGGTATCTTTGAACGACTAAGAAGAGTGGTTTGTGAAATGTATGCATTTGTAGGTTTTGCTATTTGTGTTGCATTGGTTTTAATACTGGGTTTATTCGATATCGGTTTGCTAATGGCCGACGATAATGACGGTCTGCCCGTCTTATTAACGTTGCTCATTACGCGATAAGGAGGGAAGTTACATAATATGATTATATTACCCGTATAGTGTATACTTGTGTCCAACGGTGGTGTGCTATCGGGAGCTTATAAATGCGCACTCGCGAAAAGTAAACACGTGCTACACGGTCGGCTGTTAGACACGTACTGAATAACACACTTTAATAACAAATTTCATTTCGTAAACCAAAATGTCAGTTACTTGTATAGTATTTCATGGTACAATAGTTTGATAATCAATTAAAACCCAACGATAAATTATTCGAGTTTTTTTACAACGACTTTTGAAATTTGTTAAGTTCTGTTAGTTCAGTATTTAAGTAAGATGTTATTAAAATAAAAGGTTATATATCAAGGATTTAAAAGTTTATTAAATAAAAACTTCCAAAAAACAAGATATTGCAATAATTTCCAAGTTTTATTTATGATCCGAAAGTGGTTTATTGTTTTTGAAACTTTTTCCTAGATTATATGAGAGCCATAATGATATTTGTTGAAAATTTCAAAAGTTTAACATGATATTTTTGGATTCATGGCTAAGTATCAAAAATTGATTTTATGAAAATCTTGTTTACACCTAATTTTGCGTTTTTAATCAATTTTCAGGTAGTTTTTCCATATTCTTGGAAAAACTACTGAAAATATAGAAAAATTACCTTTTTAAACTATCAATTAGATAAAATTTCTGATTTAGAGAGCTTCTGGATAAAACTATAAGCTCGCCATTACTCCCAGAAAAATTTATTACATACTTTAAAAAAACCCATAATAGAAAAACCGTTCGTTTCACTCATAATCTAAAAAAAGCATGAAATGGTAAAACCAATAAATACTTTGCTTAAATCACTTAAATTAAACATACCATTTTAATAATTTTATATTATGTAAAAAACTAGTGGTATCAAATTCAAAAGGAGAAGAGAACCGTCTAAACATTACTATTGAACATTACACAACATTAATGTAATTTTGTGTTATTTATTGATATATATATATATATATATATATATATATATATATAGTGTGATCACGATAAGTGGAAACACTCAATAACTATGTGCAGGCTTCATATATTTCAATTCTGCTTTTTCGGCTAACTAATAAACATTATTATACACATTTTCAAATAAGTAGACTATTTTTTTGACAGTTAATTTTGCGCATGCACACAATAACTTTTTTTTTTTAAATGACATGATCCATTTTTGACCACAAATTATTTTTTTTGGTATTTTTTAATGAATTTTAGTCGTTGAATTTCTTTTCTAAGTCAAAAAATGACCGAGTTATAGCAATTTGATTTTACGTTATTTGCACGGGTATAACAGATTATAAAATACGTAGTTGATAATAATAAAAAGTTTGAACAATTTGTTAGATAAATAAAACTTTTATGAATAAAAAAATTAATATTTGTAATTTTATTTTTATTATTCACGTATTTATTTTTATCAACTACGTATTTTATAATCTGTTATAGTGTTATACCCGTGCAAATAACGTAAAATCAAATTGCTATAAATCGGTCATTTTTTGACTTAGAAAAGAAATTCAACCACTAAAATTCATTGAAAAATACCAAAAAAAATAATTTGTGGTCAAAAATGGATCATGCCATTTAAAAAAAAAGTTATTGTGCGCATGCGCAAAGTTAACTGTCCAAAAAGTAGTCTAATTGTTTGAAAATGTGTATAATAATGTTTATTAGTTATCCGAAAAAGCAGAATTGAAATATATGAAGCCTGCACATAGTTATTGAGTGTTTCCACTTATCGTGATCACACTGTATATATATATATATATTGAACATTACAGACCATTATTAATCTTTACCTTTCCCACGCCTTAAGTTGTCAGTATTTTTTTTTTTTTTTTTTAAATATAATTGTAGTTTGATTTTCATTTACGTATCACTTATCAATATGATTTATATTAGGTGGCTATGGGCTTTATTTTGAATTGTGATATATTATCAACAATGATTTCAAACCCTCGATGGCGTGGTACTATCACATCCTGTATGAATTATAGACTATTGTTGATGATGCAGTTTCATGTTTCCTCAATAAAATATAATCCATTTGAATCGTTGAATTCGAGAAAAAATTATCTCGGTAATATACAGAATTGTCGTATCTACGTATAGCGATTAGATTATCGAGTAAGCGGAAAAAAGGGAATATTAATGGATTTTAGGCGTTGATGAATACATTTTACAAAAATAAAACTAATAATTTTTTTTTTAATTACAGGAGTATCTCATAGTCATAATTTTATTATATACTTCTGTTGTTTTACAAAGTATTCTATGAAAACAGTTACATATTTTTTAGCGAATTATTTTTTAACGTAGGGATCTTTCTGAAAATTACCTGGTTGGCCGAAAATAATCTATTCGTTCATTCCCTAATTACTACGTTCAATAATTCATTTTTTTCAAAGTTGTCTCAAATGTATATTTATTCTGAAATGTTGAGATTTTTTTTTAAAATAACACCCTCTAATTGCAAAAAATATTAAACGTTAAACAACACCTTTGTGCGTATAATTTATTAATATCTGAAAAGCGGATCCTGACATTAAACCTAATAATATGTATCACTATTTAAATTTTTAGACTGCTTGTCGAAATCAAACTATGGAGATGAGTAAAAAAAATCCATGGTGGGTCGCTGTGGACCAAGGGAGGGGGCAATAGAACCCACTGTAATCCTAATTAAACCACTTCAGTAGCATAGTTAGGTTTTGGATTTTGGGGTGGCACAACTTCATAAAATACTCAATCGTTCATTGTAAACAAATAATATTTTATACTCAGTTTAACTTTTATAATTACATCAGAGCTCATTATATATTTTTAAATATGTGTAATTAATTATGATGAAAAATCGAAGAAAAATATAATTATAGTGTTAGTAATTTAAAAATACTTGTAAGCTAGGAACTTTATGCATTTGAAAATTTTTTAGAAAGCTGTACATAAATTCTGATTTTATATAAATTCACCTCATAGTACACATCATCAAAATACAAATCATTTTTGCTGTATTTTTACTAAATTTTTGAAATATTGTATATTTTTCGAAATTGTTTTTAAAGCTTTTCTACGTATTAATATGCATGCCATATTTATTTATCTAACCTAACCTTTGGCTCTACATGGCCACGTCACCCCCCGCGGACTCTCACTCACTCGTCACCTCACCTGGCGATCAGTGACATGGTGATCGGAAAGACGGACATGTGTTTGCCACCCAGCAGGTACTCGTTCATAGTGTTCTGGTTTTCCTTCACACACCCGAAATACAGGCCGACGATGACGGACAGGCCGAGCATCACGGCAAACGCGGCGCACTCGATCATCAAGTTGAACCCCGCCATCTTGGCACGGCAGACGGTGCACAGAAGCCGTGATCGCTCTCCGAACGTGGACCGTCGGGTCACGCGAGTTTGCTGATTCGATTTTAGTTATTGTTACTCGAGCCGTGCGTTTGGGCGCTTCTCTGCGAAAAACTGTTTGCGACGACCGGCCAGACCGACTCGCCGCAGTCGTGCAGGTGGACGACACATCGGCGCCCCACTCAAAAATGATACGATTCGTCTGGGTCTGGTTTTCGAACGATTGCCTTGTACGCAATTGTCGTTCGAATCTCGGACGACCGAATGCCAAGGCCGAATTGCATCTCGCTCCATGACGTCCGTATTGTAAACCCATGGTTTTACTACTTTTACACGAGTGATTTTTTGTGTTCGCTTTCATATTCACCGGTATATCAATACGAGTGTGACAGAAAACCGCTATTGATGCCAAACAGTTGCACGTAATTTTAGTACTATGTGGAAGTCAGGGACGTATTTTGAGAAAGGCGATAAAGACGATCAATCGGCCCTGGAATGTACGAGTGGTATGTTAAACAAAAAAACAGCTAAAATTGTATCTCTAACATTTATGTACCTATATAGAATTTGTCTCAATAAAATATATAGATTTAAAGTTTGTTCACCCAGGTTTTTGTATAAAACTCAAATGTGGTGCTCAAAGCTTTACCTTTTGAACCGGATAGTTTAAACTATTTCCAATTATGATATAACAAATCAAGTGTTTATACAAATTTAGTTGCTTTATTGTTTGTTCGTTTGATTTTACACACATTTTATAAAACATTTTTCAAAAAAGTAATTATCATTTTTGATCACTCTGAAAGTGTAAATTACACCGGTATTTGGGCTAAAGTGATAATTATTTAATACTTTATGCTTATTATTGATATGCCAATACTTACTAATTGCTTAAAACATTGCATTTTCCATTTTCCTCATGACCTCCAGATTAAAAAACATGCTAGAAAAATAAAATGACACAACAAAAACTAAATAGGTATATTGATGTAAAGTGCTTATGAGTAATCATCGTGTTATAAATATTGATGTTGATGAGGTCTCAAATCTTTTTTCAAAATTCAAGAGAAACATTTATTTTGTTATTTAATTTGAGTGATATTTATTAATGATGTTATATTATTTTTAGATTCTGGGTGAAACGAAGGATCTTATGGTTTTACAATGATGTTTATTTTAATTTTATTTTTTTATCTGAAGACACTTTTTCGTTATAGAGAATTGAAATTTTCAAACAAATTTGACATTTTTTGGGCTAAAAATAGAACTTTGCAAATACCTTGTTTTTAAAAAAAATTTATCCCTGAAAAAATTTTAAATATTTGACGAAAAATTTTGAAAATTTAATGTGACTTAACTCATTCACTTTTCTAACGGTTCTGAAAAATTAAAAAACCCGTGACTCTAGGTCTAAATCTTGGGTAAACACGTACGGAATAGTGACTTTTATAATGTGCAAGATTTCGTATGCTGTTAGAACCGTAAGGCATCGTGTAGTACCCAATTTTTCTTGAAAAATAAATCAATAATACCTTTTTAATCTTAATTTATGAAGAGTATAATTTTAGTAATTACATATTTTCAACAATTTGATAAATAACAATGAATAAACCACGTAACATCATTAAGATATTTTACCACCAAAATTTTCTAAAATTCCGGTTTACAAAATGGCTATTTTGGTTTTTCGCCAATCAAATTGAAATTTTTTACATTTGTGTTCCGAAAAATAAAATCTTTTCACTGTTTCTGCAGTAACTTAATACTATGGTATAGATGCTTGTACACGAGGAAACCTTGAACTCTTTAACAATAACTTACTGGTTTATTTTACGTGAATCAATAAAATGTTTTTTTTTCATGAATTCTATAAATAAATAATTATTAAGTTTCAAATAACGTTTTTATTAACCACAGTTTTGATGTTTTATGTACTATATCATCATATTGTACAACGTCATGCATAGGTTCAAAATATAAAAGAGTGCAGTTAAAAAAACAAAAAAAAACACAAATAATATCATATGTACTAAAAAAAATTCACGTTGTCGTCTCTGTTTTCTGTTCTTTCCGTTTTTACGCCGATTGAATGCCAACGCATGCCCACGGTTCAAATTATCATCAAAGTCTCGTGTCCTGAGACACCAACGCGTAGTTGTCGGCCTTTGTGCCGTTCGATTGCCTTGCACCGACCATGTAATCAGGGCGCATGAACTTTCTGATGCAAGGCGTCAACAGCGCAAGATCTACCGGTTCGTCGGTGGGGAACAACAGACTGACGACGAGTCCGACCGCTATACCCACGACCGTGCCCACGGTGCTGTAATGCATGTACGAGACGGCAAATATTCTCCACAAGTGGGAGCTCGCGTACACGTCGTCGTTCATCCGGTACAACCTGAGACACCAAAACGACATTTTAAATGAATATTGTGCAGAAAAGTCTGTTAACAAATAACTGAGTCGTTATAATACTTATTGCATTTCAATGATATTGTATTGAATGATTTTTTTTTTTAAAGTTTACTGGCCCTTTTTTTTAGTTGTAAAAAAGCATGCATTTTGAATTTTTTTCGAGAATGTTCGTGTTTTCATTAACGCCATATGTTTTTCGAATTTCTTTATTCAAACCACATTAAGGATATTCTGTGACGATGCAAACTTTTTTCTCAAATAGAACCCCTTTTTTTTACTGAAGTTTTTCGTTCAGGTCATTTTCTCAAAATTTTGATACGTTGATCTCAAAACTCGAACAAGCAGTTTTTGAATTATTATAATTTAAGTATTTAGGATAATAGTATAAGCAAGGGTATTTTTATATAAATAAAAAACTATAATCATATTTTCCATTTATTTTCTGTTTGCAATAATATTATAACCCGGTGGATACATTAATTAGTTTAATGTACATAATGTATTATATAGTATAACTATTAATTAATACATTTTTGTTATTTAACTTAAGGTGCCAGTGGAGTGGATGTGGATTAATAAGAGAAGATTATTAATATATAAATTAAAATATTTCTAAAAGTATTTTTCAAATTTTGATTTCAATTCGTCGTTCATCCGGCACAACCTGAGGCACGAAACGACATGAAACGACTACTATATTACTATTATTATGCATTTATGCAGCACGGCCACCAGTAGCACGTCTATTTTTTAGACGTTACGAGTTACGACGCCGATCGCGTTTTAGTTAGATCAGACAGTACTTTATAATATTACGATGGCGATGTTTTGGAATGATTCCACTGATCGACCGACTAATGGTAGACTCGTGTCTTGACACCTTGTGTAAAACTCTTTTCGAAAATGATACTGTATAGGTATAAGTTTTTTTTTTTTACTGACCCCGAATAGTCCGTTTGATTTTTTAAAGTTACGTTAGTCGGACATCCAGCCACCGTAACGTTTTTTCCGACAAACAGCAACTCGTTGTTAACCATCGGCCAAACTAGCCAACAACCCAAACATTGCTCCCTGTAAAGAATAAATAATAATATGTAATCGTTTTACGATGGTTGAATATATTGAACGTCATAAGACCAAACAATTATAATATATAATTTATAACGTCGAGACTCAAATAATTATTTAGAGATACATTGTAGCTGTCTTTTGCTAATAGGTTGTAAAAAAGATTTCATAGTGAAATTTGTGTTTTATCTCTTTCTAGTACAGAGGTCTTAAAAATGCTTATATACTGGACAGATACGCTTTTTTTAAAATTATTTCCAGTTTAAATATAAAATATTGTTTTGGAGAATATAATATGTCTTTAAAGTTGAAAAAAATTTAAAAATTTTCGAAAAAATAATTTACAGTTGGGATGACGTTTGTTCCGCTTGCAGCATATGGCAGATTTTACCACCTAGGTTAAATAACATTAAAATAATTTTACATTTTTGTATAAACTATTTTTATTATGTAAAAGGTTATATAAATATATAATATTACATAAAATAAACATATATACTGTATTTGTATAAACGTGTAAAAAACATAAAAAAAAAAAATGTTTTCCTTTGAGCGTATTTTGCTTGGTTTGTTTGGAAAAAAATTAAATCAATTACACCTATGTTAGATATTGCATTGATTATAGTAAATTGTGTACAGTATGGAAGATTTCCTTTGATACTAGTAACGGCTACAGAACTGGTAAATAAAGAACTTGAATACATGTTATTGTTATTCTTAGACCCGATTAGTGGTATACTGGTATAACTGGTATACATTGATTTCATTGTGGTTAGGTTCACCATTTGTTTGACATGGTACCGCGGTGTCGGTCTATATAACATACCTACGACCGCGTTAGCTTTCACTTCAACTGGGGTGTGACCATAGTCGCTGAATCATATTTTTTGTCACCAAAAATATTAACATTGCATTGTCGATCTGTCTATTCTACAATCAACGGTACTACTATATAACAAAACATAACATATTTACAGATTAAATATGAATATTGCAGGGGTAAAATTATAAGAGGCTGGTCATCGGGAAAATTATAGGGTCGATCGTTAAATTTAATAACATATAATTTGTTCATTTCCGTTTTATTTTTGAAAAATGCTGTTCATAATAGACTGCTAAGACGAATGTGTGTTTGTGAGAAAATGATTTTGAAGTAAAAAAAAAAAAAAAAAAAATGTATTAATTTTCGTACCGCCGTGACGAAAATCTGATTATTGAGGTGGGTGGTTAGGACATACGTTATTCTACCGTGCCGGAGAGAGTTATTACTTGAAAGCGTTTCACGTGTACAGTTAAATAATTTTATCATTTTCATGGCTGCGTTTGAAACGAATAACTAAAACACCCTGTCGAAATAAACTTGCCTTCGAGTTGGCCCAGGGAAAACATACTCCCAACGTGAAGTATTAGTTCTTAGTATTCCTCCAGTTGTCATGCCAGTCAGACTGACCGCCATCTATTGTGAAAACAACACGATATGATAATTACTATGTTTGATTTGTGTCTTCTTTTCACGATCGGTGGACTTTTTATGCGCGATAATTTACCTGGACGATCCCTTTTTGTTTTTCAACGAGTATGACTAAGATTACGCACACAACGCCTACAACTACGACGGTACATTTTATAATAACGCTTGCAGTCGATTCGAATACTTTTACGCGAATTATTTTTTGTATGAAATCCTCGTGTAACGATTACAATGACTAACTCATCATTAATATCACGCTCAGATAAATATGCTTAGGTAAACAGAACACAGGGACGTGTAGAGTACGAATACTGAACGTAATATATGAGTGACCAGTCGAGTTTTAACATCAACGTAAACGAGTCAAGTTTTAATCATTAACGTAAAAGAGTAGCGTTTTTATCATCAACGTAGAGACAAGTAATATTTGTCTCTACATAAATTCATTAATCGTTTCACACTTAATTTCTACAGGTGAAATAACCCACCTTAGATAAGTGTTTTAATAAATATATTTTTATAAAATTGCTCGTTTCACTCGTACTCCGCTACACCTGTGGTCTACATACACTACCCTCAAGAACAGGGTTACTCAGGTGATAGTGTTAATTGTATCTTTACCTTTTATACTTATTTTATAAAGTTTATAATATATTCGTTGCACCTTTAATACACTAGGTACGTGTTAGTTTTTTTGAACGCAGGTCATAAGTTTCTTGGACCTGTAAAATATAACTAGGAAAACTTTATTTATATATTATTTCAACGACCCGGTTCTCAAGAGCTAATTAACATTTTGAGGTATTTTAATAAAGAATTTCCAATAACTAATAAAGCCGGAGACCTACGTATAGCTTTGCGTAAAGTATTAAATAACGACGATAACGAAGAAGAAGACGATTTTGAGTATCACGCAGGGAATTTAAAAATCAATCCTAGATCACCAGTTTTAACTCGGTCTAAATCAAAAACCAATTTATTAGAAATAGATAATCTTACAAATTCAATAAAAGCGTCACGAATTTGTTCGACTAGTTCCGAAAATAGTTCAGTAGAAAATATAGATATAGATAAAACATCGAATAATTTGCCAACTCCAATAATTCCTATCAAATCTAATACTAATTTTCAAATTATGTCGAAACCAATTTTCTTTAAACCAGAGTTTTATAATGGCGAACCTGAAGAATTTATCAACGATTTTTTTGAGAACTATAATTTAATGTCCGTTGCTAATGAGTGGACTGACGATAAAAAAGCTATGTATCTACCTATTTATCTAAAAAAAAGCGCGAGAGCATTTTATCAAAATTTTATTATTAATAATCCTACACCATCGTGGATTCAATTAGAGACAGCACTAAAAGAACATTTTGTTTTACCGGGTAGAACTAGAATGTTAAAAGCTAAATTAGCAAATAGAAAATTAAAATCAACAGAAACCATTTCGCAATTTTTAGCAGATTTTCAATTATTGGCCCGTAAGGCAAACCCAAATATGACAGAGTCCGAAAAAATTGATTTAATTTTGGAAGCTCTCCAACCTGATTTCTATAACCCGATTGCATTAATGAATAACAATACACTGTTAGATTTACAAAATAATTTACGAAAAGTAGAATCGGCAAAAGCAACTGCAAATGAACGAAATAATATACATAACTATGATGCTGTTAAAGCAGAAATAGAGTCTTTAAATCAAAAACTGGTAGAATAAAATGCTTTTCTGGCAAATCAATTATCATACAATAATAATGGAAATATCAATAGAAATCAAAATAATTATAAAAGATATAATAATAATAATAATAATTACGATAATACGAGTTATAATAATAATGGTAATTTTTATAATTACGGAGGAAGGAATTTTAATAATGTGCAGAATAAGTCTAATAAAAACAATTATAACCATGCAAATTCAAATTTTAATAAAGGACAAAACTTTAATAATAGAAACTTCATGATTAATCAAAATCATAAGGCAGGTTATAGAAATGGTAATAATATAAAAAATCTTAGTACTAATAGATATTCTAGTTTTCAATATGAAAATAATAGAACATTTAACAAACCACAATATCAAAATTTTGACGATAAGAAATTTAATTATTCAAAACCAAACTCTTACCCAAATAATTAAATAAATATCCCCAATCAATTCAATAATTTATCTGAAGATATGAGTCCAGGTCGCTCAAATCAATATTATAATCCAAATAAAACACGATTTAATAATCAAAAAAACGCGTGAGTCATGAGGTAGATATTAGGTCGCCTCTTGACATTCCAATAGAAAATCCTAATTTAAATTCAATCATAAAAAATTCAAATAAATCAAATAGTGAACGAATTTCCAGTTGTACTGAAACTATTGATGAAGTACTAACTTCAGGCATTAGATTAGAGATATTAGGACACATAAATAATAAAGAAACTACTTTCATATTAGATTCTGGTGCGACTATTTCTGTCATAAATAGTGAACAAATAAAATCAACAACTTCTTTAATTGAAACAAAAAATGTTAAAGTTCAAACAGCTAATGGTTCAACTCTAAAGGTAGAGGGTAAAATAGATATTGATATAGTTTTTCATAATTTAACTTTCCCAATACAATTTTTCTTAGTATCAAATCTTGCCGGACCACCATTATTAGGCACCGATTTTTTAAGTAAATATCGCGTACAAATAGATTTTTTTAATAATTCTATTACAATGTATAAAAATATAAATGATAAAGTTATTTTTGATTTTAAATCAAAACTTTTTTCTAATGAGTGTAATTTCACTAATAAGCAGTGTGAAGGAAAAAGTAAAATTGTAAAATTAGATAAAAATAATACCGATGTTAATTTTCAAAATAATTACGAAAACTTAAACGAATTTGAAGAAAATATTTCATTACTAAATAAATTAATCGCAAAAACGAACGATTCTGACATAAAAAAAAAATAAATTGTGATAAATTAAATAAAGAAAATATCTTTGAAACAAATAATGTATCTTTGGAATCATCTAAGTTAAATAGTGCAAAAATAAACGAGCAAGATAATTTATCGGAAAATCAAATAACGTCAATAGCTTCAAAATTCGTAAAAATAGAAAACGTACCAGACGATGGTTATTGTGGTATCCATAGTTTAGTTAAAATACTACGTAATGAACAAATCGACATATCTTTTAACCAAATTAAAGATCTTTTAAAAATATCCGACTTTAAACAACCAATATGGTTAGAAACTGAAGACTTAGCGGCCGTAGTAAACCATTTTAATTTCAATTTAATCATATTACAAGAAACTAAATCAAATGATGATAATATTTACACAGCGTTAGCATTTTACAAACCGAGACGAAAATTTATATGTGTTTTTTATAATTTAAATCACTGGACACCTGGTGTCTCTTCAAATAAAGATAAAAATATTATTTCACACGCTGTCGTAGTAAATGAGTTTCCCACCTTAAAATCACGACACAGCATTTTACAATCTCGCTATAAAATTGGAGATAGACTAAGTGGAAAAAACTATGCCAACGTGAGAATCGACAGTGAAACACAATTGCAACGTCCACAAATTAATACGCAGAAATTAGATAATATTCTGCCGGACACTAAAATATTAAATTTTGATATTACCCAGAACTAACAAATGAGCAACATAATAAATTAAAAACTTTGTTAAAAAAATACTTTAGTATATTTTCGCAATCTAAGTGGGATTTAGGTGAAGTAGACACAGAACCTATAGAAATAAAATTATCAGATAACACTCCAGTAAATTTACGTAATTTCAAATTAAGCACTTCAGAAAATAAAGAAATCGAAAAACAAACTAAAGAATTATTAGAAGCCGGTATAATCGAACATTCTTTAAGTCCTTATTCCTCTCCTGTATTTCTTGTACCAAAAGGTCAATCACAAGGCACAACAAATAAAACCGCTTTAGAATATAGAATGGTTCTAGACTATAGACGCGTAAATGAAAAAACTTATAAGGAAGCGTTTCCTTTACCTATTATACAAAACATTTATGACACACTAGCCGGAAATAATTATTTTTCTTGTCTTGACGCTATGGCAGGGTTCCATCAATTAAAATTACATGATAATTCTAAAGAAATCACTAGTTTTTCAACTTCAACTGGACATTATCAGTTTACACGTCTCCCTTTCGGTCTTACGAATGCACCACAAAAATTTCAAAAGGTCATGAATAAAATTATGGCAGGGTTAAGTTATAGAATAAATTGTTGTTATTTAGATGATTGTATTTGTTTCGGAAAAACTTTCAATGAACATTTAAATTCACTTGAAATAACTTTTGATCGACTAAAAAAGTATAATTTAAAATTAAAAATTTCTAAATGCAAATTTGGTTACACACAATTAAAAGTCTTAGGAAATATTATTGATAGGCAGGGGATAAGACCAACAGAAGAAGGTCTTTTAGCTGTTAGAAATTTTCCGTCTCCTAATACAATAAAACAACTTCGAAGTTTTTTAGGTTTAGCAAATTACTTTCGTAGATTTATTCCTAATTTCAGTAGATTAGCACACCCTCTTACAGAACTAACCAAAGGTAAATTTAAAACGAAAAAATCACCAATAAATTGGACCGAAATACATGAAACCGCGTTTAATGATTTAAAAAATAAACTTACTAATAAATCAGTATTAGCTCACTTTGATGACAATGCAGAAATAATCCTAGTGACCGATGGTTCGAAAAAAGGTTTAGGTGTAATTTTACAACAAAAAAATGAAAATAACGAAATACATCCCGTCTCTTACGCTTCTAAAAAATTAAACGTCGCACAAAATAATTACTCTTCTCTAGAATTAGAAATGGCAGCTCTATATTTTGGATGCACTCATTTTAGACAATATCTACATGGTAGACACTTTACTGTTTGGACAGACCATAAAAATCTTATACAGCTACAAACACTTAAGTCGGAATCAGCAATTTTAAATAGATTAAGAACTAAATTAATAGGTTTTGATTTCAAAATAATTTATAAAAAAGGTATATTTAATCAGGCGGCAGATTTTTTGTCACAATATCCAATTGGTTTTACTAAATTGTCAAAAACAAATTACAAAAGTGATTCCGAACCAACAGTAAATACATTAAACAATAAACGAAAATTTAATAACACTACTAATTATAACGATTTTATTCAAAAAAATTTAAATGTTTAAATGGTAATATCTTAAATTGTAATTTAGTAGAACCAGTTAATATATAAATTATGCAAGTAAAAGATAACTACTTAAAAAATATAATAACTGCTATTGAAAATCCTGATATTTCTGATGCTAAATGGCAAAATAAAGCTAAGGCATATTTTATTAACAATGATAATGGCTTATTATACTACAAAGAAAAAATAAAGGGTAAACCAAAACCAGTTTTAGCGATTCCAGAATCACTTATTACCGCAGTCATACAAAAATTCCATGATAACAAAATGACAGGAGCTCATTTAGGTGTACATAAAGTTTATAATAAAATAAGATTTCTATATTATTGGCCATTAATGCATAAACATATTAAATCATACGTAACTTCGTGCTTAATTTGTCAAAAACGTAAACCAGACAAATCTCTTCAAGTAGGAAAAATGCAAACATACCCTATAGAACATGGGACTCCTTTTTCGGATATAACAATCGATTATATTGGCCCATTGATGATGTCGAGAGGTTTTAAATATATACTAGTAGCCACTTATTGTAGGATAACTAAATATTGTGTCGCGAAAGCATGTAGAAACGCCGATGCAAAATCTACGACAAAATTCTTATTAGATTTAATTTTAGCATAATATGGAGCAATGAAAATTGTTAGGTCGGACAATGGTACTCATTTTACAGCTAAAGTAATTGCCGACATTTTAACGGCTCTGAATATAAAAAAAAACGGATGGTATTGCCTACAGACCAACGAGTCAAGGTAATGTTGAAAAACAAAATCAAATAATTTCCGATATGATAGCGCCTTATATTACGGAAGATAATGGAAAATGGTCTGATATACTACCAATAGTTTTACATGCGTATAATACAGCAATACATTTTTCAACCGGATACTCTCCATTTTATTTACTTCATGGTTACGAACCAAGCTCAAGTTTTGACATTGCTTTAATTCCAAATACATGCGATCACTCAGTTATTCATGAACTGCAAAATTTACAAAAAGTCCGAAATACTATACCTGATATATTAAAACAAGCATTCGAAAATCAAAAAAAATATAAAGACAAAAATAAATATGAAATAGAGTTTAAAGTAGGAGAAAAGGTCTTAGTAAAAGTACCCGTCCGCAAAAACAAATTTTCTAACAGATACGAAGGACCATACACAATAATTAAAAAATTAAATCCTAATGCTTATTTAATAGAACTTCCAAAGAATGGGGAATTAAAAAATGTCCCTATACATATCGAACACATAAAAAAGTTTCACCAAACAAATAATATTTATTACTATTCTTAAGAATATTCTATTAATCTTAAATTTATATAATATATTAAAAATATAAACTGTGCAAAAAAAAACAAAACAGAATTATAGCGAAAATATACGAATTAAAAACTAAAATTATGATAGTCAACAGTTTTCCAGAATTTAATTCAAAATGACGCAAAATATACCGCTGACGAGATTTTTTTTAAATTTTATTTACTCTTATGGGAAAATCATGAACTCAATATCAGCATAAATTTAACGTACTTAATTTATACCATATATATTCCGTTGTGCGAAATAGATAATTATATGATATATCATATAACACCATTTCCTGTACCCATAAAAAATAACAATTATATTTTTATTAAACCATCAAACGAATATTTAGCAATAAGCCAGGATAATGAAAAATTCGTCACTTTTACGCATCAGGATTATAATTTATGTAAACACTCTATAGACATAACAATATGCTACCCACATGACACAATAATTAGAAATACACATGACACATGTGAAGTACAATTATTTATCGATCCCCAATATTTACCAGACTCCTGTGATATAAGGCACATCAAAACTTCCGAAACATTCTATAAAAAATTAATTTCAAAAAATTCTTGGATTTATGCATCAATAAATTCACAAACAGTTACACTAATATGCCCAGAAACGAGCAAAACAATAAAAATTACAGGCTCGGGAATACCATCAATAAAAGAACCATGTTATATAACAACACCGACTACCATTCTAAAACCAAATAATTGTAATATTAATATTACAACAAACATCGACTTTACACCACAATTTCATATTACAAACGTATCTATAAATCTCAGTAATCGTTCCGGCCACAGTGTTGAGCAGAGCCGACATTGTGCTACGAAATCAGATATAGTATGAAATGTATTCGATGTAAAAAAAAAAAAAAAAAAACAGAATGAAAGAAAATAAATATTTACCTGAGTGCAGCGCTCACAATGCCGGATATGAACAGGCTGGTGATTCCCGGGTATTTCCCCGCGACGTCGGTTATGAAATATGGAACCAGATTTTTATCACTTTTAATTATCTGAAACGAGACGAATTATCCACATTGTGAGTTAAACAATACTTTAAATTTTAATCTTTCACTGGTATTTAATCGCCTCTAAAATCATTTTTTTTTTTTTGTAACACTCGAATTTCTTTAATGCAAAAAATAATACTAGATGATTTGGCTATGTATTTATACACCCAAAGATAATACCGTGTATTCAAACTCAATAAAATTAATGTTAAAAACATTTTAAATGCAAATTAAAATTGTTTAATTGTGTTTTTTAATTTTTACTAACTTCATTATTTTAAAACTAATTTGTACTGCTCAACTAAAATTAGTTACAATATTATAACTTAAAATAGTTTTAAAATTTTCCATGAATCATTGCCTATTTTATTGCTTATTAATGATTTCATGTTTTTATAGTTTATTACATATACGGGTCTGATTTAGTGACAGGATAATATGTCAAACTTGTAATTAATAAGAAGACTCAAAAATTCCATTGTAAATATTATTTAAGAAAATTTACTTTAAATTTCCACCCAAAACTCTATTTGAAACTTAAAACTATCCGACCTTGATTTAAATTAATAAACTCACATTAGCCAAATTTGGATCACAATCTTTGTACATTGAATATATTATCATTCCAACTATACCAGACAGCACTTGAACTACGCCCATTCCAATAACATAATAAATCAGAGAAGTTTTAGCTTTTTTAAACGTTGGTAATGCGACGAATCGTTGAATAGCTCCGGGGTGGATACCTAGAGCACTGACCCAAAATAATGTCAGACCTACCGTGACGGTCCAAAACGAAGTTCTTAAGAACGGGTCAGGATCCATCCTGAATTAATTATTAATATCCTGATAAATTAACATTATTAAATGCCTAATGTAAAACAAATTTACGTATATTTACCGGAAAAGTGTCCGACGAGTCTTCGTGATCGATCTAAAGTGATTCGTCCGTGAGTCGTCTTTGTTCCCGGACGACAGCGTCGATCGCCCTCGGCTGACCGTGCAATAATGCACTCGTAGATATAAGATTAAGTCGTCTTTAGCACTCGAAAATCGTCGCCCGATTACAAACGCCCGATCCTTCATCACCTCGACAACAAGGCTCGTACTGTCGGCGGGCAAAGGGGAGACGTAGAAATACGAACATGTTTCCGTCTGGCTTTCCGCGAACACTTCAACGCTATCGTTTTGTTAATGCCTCATGTACTCACTCGTTCATGAATGTTTAATACATCATACAGAGTGTTTTAAATCTAATATTGTTGTTGGTTTCTAAAAAAAACAATAAACCGCAATCCTATGAGAAAAATAAGGTTCAACATTTTTTTATCTACTCACGTAATTTTTAAGTTTTCATGATTGGTATCTACAATTAACGGCATGATATTACAAAAGAGAATATTGTGTTTTGGAAATTATAGTACTAACACTTTTATTATTGAACCAATAATTTAAAGCATGGGTCTTCAACCCGCGGCCCGCTTCGTCATTATTTGCGGCCCGCGATCACATTTGAAATATAGCATGCGTCTTTTATATTTCGATAAAATTAAAACTGCCATGAGCCATCGATATTGGAATAAATGGGAAAAGTGCTATAAAACAAATCTAATTACCTATTCTTACATGTTATAAATGTTGGCTGTTTAAATGTTATTAATAATAATAGTTAGTAATTTGAAATTTAATCATGAAAATTGTAATAGTAAAACTGAATTTTAGTATAAAACACATGTTTTCACTACGGATGCGGCCCGCAAGATTTGTAGATAATAATGTGTGGCCTTCTGCATAAAACGGTTGTAGACCCCTGATTTAAAGAGTGCACGGGCACAGATTCAGGACTTCAATTATGGGGTGGTAACGAGCAGACAAAATAGATCAAATACACATCAAGTTTTTACTTTTATAAACGAATTTCCTCCTTTTTTTTTCTTTCTCAATTCCAAATGTATAATAAAACTCGTTAATTATTGTTTTACGTTCCAACTGTACGTAGAAATTTAAAAATCTAATTTTGATGTTCATACGTACTTAAAGTAATCATTTTAAAATTCGTAAGGGCAATCGCACTTACCTTCCTATGGATCCGCGTCTTAAAATACGAGTGTAAACGTTTAAAGTTTATATCAGCGAAGTAATAGAAATACATTTGGGACTTCAAATGCTTATATATTTTAAATATTTTAGATCTAATAAAAAATATTAAATATTAAAATGCTAATAAAAAGTATTCTCATTCACGATATTATGTGATAAATGGTGGTTATTATTTTAGAAAACTAAAATCTTCAAACAATTTCATAGATGAAAAATAATTAAATATTTTTACTCACGAAATCGTAGTACATAGTTATTGTGTTTGTTTAAAAAATAAAGTATCAAAAATAATGAACGGAAAAAAGTTATTGCATCGGTAAATTATTTATAAAATACAATATATATATATATATATATATATATATATATATATATATATATATAAGCAAAATACACATGTATATTTAGTATATTTATAATATGTACATCAACGTTTATTTTAGACAAAGATTTTTATCTAGTACTTACCTCATAATTTGTTGAAATATTTAGTTATTTCAAAATAACTGGGTTGAGTATTCCTATAAACCATTTAATTATAATTGTTAATATTATATAATATATGTATAAATAAGTATATTAAATTCAATAGGTACATTGTATTCATAGAAGAAAAATGTAGATAAAAAGTATTGTTCCAAGGTTTAAAGGTTTAAATGTATTATTTTTGTTATTAAGAAGTCTTCATATCATATAATATTGCTTACATCTCAAAATTTAAAATCATTTTTTTTTTTTAGATTTTACAGCCCATTTGGGTTAGGTTGCTTTTACAATTTCTCGCCGTATTTACCTATTTTCAATTTCTTCTAGCTTCATTCCTGGTGCGACCTTTACCAGATCTGCTTTTAATGTGTCCATCCATCTTTGTCTAGGCTGGCCTCTAAGTCTTTTTCATACTTTGTCTTTGTAATTACCTGAGCACGTGTTTCACCTGTTACCACTAAAGTCGTCCGCGTACGCAAAAAATGGTGTTTTCCTCTAAAATTTACATCTTTTCACGTGCTGGAATTTTTCTTACAACTTTTACAATTCGAAATCACAATTGAAATAAAAGAGAGAAATAATATTAAAAAAATATTTAGTTGGAAATATTAAATTTTTATTCGAAATAGTTTTATACGACATAATATTAAACGGAAAATATAAAGTTTGATTTTGAATACCATAATAGGTTTGAATGATACTATACAATAGATATTAAAATAATATTTTAATTTTACAAATTATTAAGTCAACTGCACTTTTGACATTTCACACCGCCCATTTTGAACAATACTAACCGTAAGAATAAACGTTGATAAGGGTATTGTATTAATACGCATCAACGACAAAAAAAAAAAAAAAAAAAAAAAAAATGCGTTTTTATGGAATCATTGATTTATAATGGTTGACTAAATGACATTGACGACTCTATACATATAATGTACACTATTAAAGTACAACCAACTACTCAATGGAATAAAATCAAAATACTTGTGCGCATAATGTGTTTTCTCCTAGCGGTACCCACTGCACTAGTACAATAATATACTAGTGAATTATGATAATAAAAAATATAATAATTTTTTCTTTTCATTACAGATTATTTTAAGTGTCTGATGTATTACTATGTCAATATGAAATAAAACCTCGGAGTAATTTTGCATTAAATGTTAAAATTAAGCCATGTTTTATTATATTCAATTTATATATCATACAATACGCGTAGATACAGCGACGATGGATTTGTTTTAATAGTGTGCCAAATCGAGATAGTGGTGAAGTACCGATAACTAAGAAAGATAAATAATACGTATAACTTTAAGGGGGCTGCAGCGTATCATGTTTTAAGGAGTAATATTTAGGCAATTCACATAACATGAACATTTGGGCTATGTCTATGTGTGAGTAGTAAATGAACATTAGTGTGTGTAATCCCTCTTATCGCGTGCCACGGACTATCGGTCGACAGTATTACGAATTCCCAGAACTACGTATAATTAAAATGCTATAAAAATGGTTATATATTATGTTCAATTGCGCGCGTTATCTTTTACTATTATATTACCTACTCACTACCTAATACTCGGCTTTCGCTGCAATTCACAAAAATGTACAATTACATTTTACTACACACGTGAATCACTTTGTAATATCATAGTTATTAACTATTACATTACTTAACTTTTTTATACAATTACAACTTTTAAAAAAAGCTGGTAAGATAATGGTGGTGGAAGTTCGTCCTTCGTCGCTTCGCTCCTCGGACAAGATAATGGTGAGGAGTGTATAGCACTTTCTATCATGGGATCACCTAACCTAACCTCGGACAAGATATTGGTGATGAATGTATTAAGTTTTAAAGAAATGATGACTCATTTCTTTAGTATAAAACGATTCTGAGCAAAGCTTCAGTGTAATATAATATATTATTTATATACTGTTTACGTATTTTTCGGTTATTTGTCTGATTTTTGGTGAGTTTTTTCGTTATTAAACCCTCATAAAATATTCAATTTTTAACTCGTTAGAAATTTTCTGTTACCAAAAGATTCGAAACATGTTTTTATATCTATATTCCAAGTTTCATTGTGATCGGACACACCAAAAAAGATTTATACAGATTTTAAGTTGAAAATTAACGTAAAAACAGTCGATATTCATATACGAATTTATATGAATTTGTTAAAACGTGTATAAAAAAAAATCCTGACTAACGATTTTTGAACTTTTGTTAGGATAATTAGGTAGGTATATGAGTAAGGTCATATTAAATTTTCAGAACTTTTTGTCAAATATTTAAAATTATATTACATAAAAACTTTCAAACAATTTGGTAAATTAAAAGTTCTATATTTAAGTCAAAAGTGCTATAATTGTTCTGAAAATGTTGTCCAATATAAAAAAGTATGTATTTGATATTGGATAAAATTTTCAAGTTTCTAGCTTCAATACTTTTCGATTTATGACTAAATACCTAAAATCTGAACAGTGAAAATCTCGTTTACGGCGGATTTTTACCGATTTTACCGTTTTTACTCAGTTTTTCGATCGTTATTTTTGATTACTGGAAAAACTATGGAGATTTTACTTGTGATTGAATTTTTGTTTTATGAATTGTTTAAAATTGTTACAAATAAATAATACAGCAGTTTAACTGTAGATATAGACGATCTCGAAACGTATGATATTTATTGATAAATATTTATTTAATAAATGCTTAATGTTTCATCGGGTATAATTGTATAGAGAATATCGATTTTTTTTTTTAATCACATTAATAGTATATTGACCACCGAGTTTTGTCTTATCGCAAAGGTTAGTAACAGCTCCAAATTTTTTTCTATCGTTTTTAATCGATTCTTACTGACGTCAAAATGTATTCGAATAAACACTTTAAACTGAGTAGAACACTCGTTTTCACGTTTGACTATTTTGCAATCACTGTATGAAAATGTAAAAGTGTAAAATAAATTTGCTCGGAATCGTAGAAAAGTAAATTTACTCATTATAATTTAGATGATCAGACCATTAAATGGTATACGCTCTAAGTTGACGATCGATGACAATTACAAGCTAAATTATTTATTTAATAGTATACATTTCGTATGATATTTTATCTAAAATTATGATTTATACAGAGGAGGGTTGATGTTATGCTATTACTGTTTTCTTAGATTACTAGTGATATGTATACATGGCCGGGTTAAGGGAATCTTATCCGGGTGTCTCCTAGTTCCTCTTTATTATCAAAGGTGAAGGGACCGACACAATTTTAGACTGACACAAAACTGTTCGTGATAAACATAGTTTTTCTACAGTTCTGAAATGTGTTTTTATTTTTTTTTTATCGATGAAAACTAAATTAGACACAAAAAAATATTCTTGAAAAGTAGAATATCTTAAATATAGCGCATGCTTACAAAATGTTCGTATTATATATATATATATAATATTTATAATACTAATCGTTCTCTGGAGATAACCTTTTCAAAATTAATAAAAATACGAAGTAAATATAAAATTAGTCAAATTTTGAAAAACTAAGATATTGTTAACGGCTCTATATTCTGAAAATGATTTGTTGACATTACTTAACTGAAATGAAATAATCTGTGTCTGATAAAAAAAAGTTAGTATGAGAAAATATATTTTGTTTTATGCATTTATTTATGCTACTTGATCATTGTTTATTATTTGTAAATAACAAAGAGGTAATTAAAATTTGTGTTTAAAACAACGTACAATTCTACAATGTGCGAAATTATTAGCTCATGCGTTTACACGAGGCTCGAGCCGTCGCATTAATTTTACAACAATCAGCAGTTTTATCGATACTAAGTAGATAACAGATTATACTAATTCATATAAATTGATAGTTTAAGAATAAAATGTGTGAAATAACAAAAAAATGTATTTGTCTGCGTGCGAAGCGATCGGCTTTGTAGAGTGATGAAAATGTTATGTGAAAAGGGATCGTGTAGAGGAATTATTTCCCTGGGATCCAACAGGTTGTAAATCCCACCTTGTCCGTGTGCGTGTGCATATACAAAACAGCATTACACGGTAGTTATACAAATACGTTGTTTATTGATTTCGGAAATAACTATGTTGTATTTACATGGGAAACGGAGCGAACAATCGCACGTGCTTTTTCTTGCAAAGACCGTAAAATGATCGCATCCCGAGACACTATAGTTCGTGTTCATCGCTCTCGATGATGTTCAAATTCGTCTTGAGCACGGGCTGTTTCGGACGCACATACTCGCGTATGCAGGGCGCCAGTAGTTTGGGGTCGACTCTTTTGTCCGGGGAGAAGAACAGACTGACGACCAGTCCGACTGCCACGCCCACCAGAGTGCCTACGGTACTGTAGTGCATGTACGAAATGGCGTATATTTTCCACACGTTCGGGCCCACGTACACGTCTTCGTTCATTTGGTATAACCTGTGGCATGAAAACACCGTTGAACGATAAGCGTGGTGACTAATAAACGTTTAACCACTAGGGTGTTTCATTTAGAAAGTCGCTGTTTAAATTGATTGGTATTTTTTGTTTTGTGTGTTGGCCAACTTGCTTTTTTTCTGGTACCGTCTCTGAACTTTCCGAAATGAAAAACTTTGAGTTTTTTTTGTTGATATATTATGTTATTCATGGTGTAACGAACTATTGAAGAACGCGTTTCGGTTTCGAAAACTTTAAATTTTCATATATTTCAAGAACTGTGCGGAAACAGTGCGCGATCTCAGACAAATCAGTTTCCTTGAATCCAAAATAAACGAATTTGATATTCATTAGGAACCTTATTTTGATCCATGATTCGTCTATGACTGCATGTCTATGACTGTGTCGACACTACTTTCATTGTGAAAATAAAAAGTCGTGAAAACTAAAACGCGTTCTACTATGTAACCATGGTGCGTCTAATACGACATAATTACATAAACAAAACAAATTGAAAAACTTTCATAGTGTATTATTATTGCGGAAAGTTAACAGATGATATTAACAAAAAAAACAAGTTAGGCAACACAAATAACAAAAATGCTAGGCAATTTGAATCCAGCGTTCTTAATGAAACATAATTTATATAGTCTAAATGTGTGTATTTGAGGTTTCAAATGATTATAGACAATTTGACCTCGTACTTGACATGTATTTGAAAAAAATTCATAAAAAACAAACGTGTTTTTGAAAAGTATCTCTCGAGTCGAAACCGATTCGGAAACGGAAATAAATTGTTTTACCTACCCCGAGAAGTCCGTTTGATTTTTCAAAGTAATATTAGCCGGACATCCGGCTGTGGAAATGTTTTTTTCGACAAAAATCAACTCGTTGTCAAATATCGCCAACTGCGCACCAGCAACAATCCATGTCATTACTCCTAAGCTAGCCAATAACCCACACATTACTCCCTGTGAGAATAATCGATCAATATTCGTTATTTTGATTTTGTATAAATGATTAACCAATTTGTCATAGGCACTGACGTTCGGAATAAGCCAAACTTGAACTTACTTTAGAGTTGGCCCAGGGAAAACAAATCCCTAACGTGAACACGCTTAGTACTCCTCCAGCCGTTACGCCGTTCAAACTGTATGACATCTATACAACGCGATTTCATGATTTAATAATCAAATGACAATAGTTTATCTCGATTTGTTGAAAGGACGTTATTGAATATAACTAACCTTCAAGACTCACCTGGATGATTCCCTTCAACTGTTCAATCGCTAATACCAAGCCTAAGCACACGATGCCAGTGACCACGACTGTGCATTTAACTATAATGCTCGCCGTCAGATCGGAAACCTTAACGCCCAACAATTTCACTATGAAATCTTCGTAAATCGTCCCGGCCACAGTGTTGAGTTGTGCCGACATGGTGCTTGAAAATTGCATCCAATATAACTCTGTGTTTTGGTAAACAGACAAATGCTACACGTAGTACTTACCTGAGTGCAGCGCTTATAATACCAGAGACGAAAAGCCCGGTGACTCCCGGAATGTTTGCTGCGACATTCATCACGTAATATGGAACTAATTTTTTGTCACTGTCGATGTACTGAAACACAGTCGAAGTGATTCAATAAATCCTTCAAATTAAAATGTTTAAGCGTATTTTTCTTTCGATTGTATTTTTTATTTTATCACCGAACATTGCATTATACATATTAAACGACACGGAATACTTACATTAGCCAGACGAGGATCACAGTCTTTGTAATTGGTGTAAATCAATATTCCGACTAAGCCAGCCATTATCTGAAATATGCCTATTCCGATTACATAATAAACCAACGCATTCCGAGCCTTTCTGTACGTAGGCAATGCCACAAAACGTTGTATCGCACCGGGATGTATTCCGAGATCAGAGATCCAATACAAGGTTATACCCACGCTGACAGTCCAAAAAGAATGTCTCAAAAACGGATCTGGATTCATCCTATACACCATAGTATTGTAGGAAAAACGATATATAACCGTGAAATAATATGACGAAAAGTGTAAATGTAAATATTGAACGATATGCTTAGAACATTATATAGTACTATATGTCATGTACTTGAAAAATTCAATTCGGTTTCCTTCTTGATTGGTCGATATCATGTGGTCGATTCCTCCTACTTGTTGTAAACCCAAGACGATTACAAGTATGACCGAAAAAGCAGTAAAAATAATCTGGATCGTGTCTGCCCATACTACCGCTTTCAGTCCGCCCTGAGAAAAGCTCCGGTGATTTAAAACTGTTAATTATTGATTCACTGCATTGCCAATACTTACAATTGTGGTGTAAAATATACATATGACGCAGATAATGGTAGTTATTATATGTACATTTATTCCAGTGACTGAAAAATAACGAGTTATTTATATTATAATATATATATATATATATACAGATATTTTTTTAAATAACTTTTCATAAAAACACTTGAATACTTTTAACCTGTTTTTAGCAAATAAAATATTACTTTTTGATTTTGAGAGTTATTAGAACTATAAATGAAACCACTAAGAAACCATTAAAAAGATTCATCTTTTATAATATTCATTATAATAATAATCATTCTTCGTTTTAAAAATCAGAACTATTATTTTATAGTATCAGTGATGATGTAGGCTGATTACATACCATTATTATTTAACTGAGGCTATTACATTTGCTGCACATTAAAGCGTGCCTAAGTGTTTTAAAAATTATTCAAGAAACGATAAAGTTCAATTAAAAATAATTAACAATAAAATGTATAAATCATATAAATTAGTATTCTAATTTAACCGAAATAAATTAAATTCATTTTAAAGTAGGTGTAACATACATTACTAAGTTATTAAAGTTGTGAATAACTGCTGATGTATACGTAATAATTTTAAATTTAAAAGAAATGTTTTAAAAGTTCAAAATCGCAACAACAAAAACGTATATTACTACGCAAATAATTAGGTAAATTATTTGATTACATTAATCTCTATCAGTTATATTCCCCATACTATACGTCTATACTTTTAACTCTACAAATATTAAATACCTTGGTTGTAGGCTAATGCTGGGATGTATACGGCTATCGGTATATTCAGTACACTAGCCAAAGCAAACAGTAAAGACGTCAATGCACGAACTTTCGAATCGAATCGTTGTTCTAAGTACTGAAATCAAATCAAATTGTTAATAAATTGTGTTAGCGGAATAATTCACGTAACATACTTCGTAGACTGAAGTGAATTGAAGTTCATAAAACACAGGTAAATATATGCGTAACACTACAAATATGACCACTACGTTAACCACACCAATGATTAAATATTGTGTTCCGTAGTAGTAGACTTCTGTAGGGACTCCGAGCAGCGTTATACCAGACAAATGACTATATACATTGAGATCAATTATTATGTTGTCATTAATGATCAATTATTAACATTTGATTTTGTTTCCATAATGCTATCAGAGCACATAGTAATTAATCTTATTTATTCATTAGAGAAACAAAAACAATCCTTAGTACTTATGGTCAATTCTTTGGAAAAACTTTTACTATTATAATACACTTAAAAATCTTAGATAATATATACGATTCTTTGATGATGCTTTTGTCTGAGAAAAAAAACCGTATCACTTAAGTATACAAATGTATAAAGTTGTAGTTATGCGAAATACTCTACCAGTTTAAAAAAAAAAAAAATTTTAATGATTATCACGATATGTTTTAATGTTCTAAGACCGTTTGTCATATTGTATCTGTTATGATGTATTATGTTTAATAGAAATGGATGGTAGTCGCCAAAATTACGGCAGTATATTTATTTGTTATTATTATTAATAATAAATAATAATAAAAAAAAAAAAAAAAAAACAATAATAAAAACCGTTCCCTCCCCGGGTGTAATATTGTGCGAAAACCGTCTTCACGCGTCGCATTACCTGGCGATCAGCGACATGGTGATCGGAAAGACGGCCATGTGCTTGCCGCCCAACAAATACTCGCGAATGGTGTTCTGTTTGCCCCGCACGCACCCGTAGTACAGGCCCACGAGCACGGACACGCCGAGCACGACGACGAACGCCGCGGACTCGGCCGTCCAGTTGAGTGGTGCCATTCGGGCGGGGGGACGATCTTGTGCGAATTGCCGGCCGCCTCACCGTCGCGTCCGACGCGTGACGCTCGAGGGTGGTTATCGCGGTTGTTATATCACGTACGACGAGCGGACGATGTCGCCGTGATGTCGGTCACGACGCGGGTGTCTCCGGGCGACGCCGGACTCCAAGCCGAGTCGCAAAACCGTCGGCTGACGGTCGGTTGCGCGTCCGTCGTCCGAACGTGTTTCGAACTCTCCGCGGGAGATGACGAGTCGGTCTGCCGGTGTGTAGTCGTGTGGCTGCGACGCGTCGGTCGATAACGCTGTTGCCGATGTGATTCACGAAATGACGAAAATAATTACGCGCATCGTCGTTTATCGTACACGGACCGTTTATCCGGGCGAACGTGGTACGTGAACACGTCGTTAACGGTTTTAAAGTAATTGTACTGCTATCATGGTTTAGGCATTTACGGGATGTATCACTAAACGTGGCACAACATTTGTTCTATGCATCATTTTAATTTATTTGTTTATTTTTTTTTTTTTCAATAAACACTACATTGCCGCACTATACCGATAATTTTTTATATTTTTGATTTGCTTTCATGATTAGTATATCAAAATTTTAAATTTTATTTTATGATTTTCAAAAAAAAAAATAGTTTCGCGATTTTGAATTTTAGAAAATTTCTGGTGCTTAAAAATCTGAGAAACGAACATCCGTTAATTTTACTCGGTTTTCGGTTTAAGTTTTCTGAAAATGACAAAAATATTATCAATCAATACTAGTATATAAAATAGGTACATGTTCTTTCAAAAAGTCTGAAAATAAATAACGCAACATTAACTAGATTATTTATTGTTAACATTTTTCTAAAAATCTAGTTAGGTAGATAGTGGTTATTCAAAATTTATTCATCCTAAAATATAATTTAAATTTTTGAAATTTAAGTTCCAAAAATAAAAAAAGTAATACTCACTCGTTAATATGGTAAAACAGTGTTATAGAATTAATAATAATAAAAACAAATAGTTTAAAATAATGAATAGAACATAAGTTATTCCATAATTCAGATCATCGTGATGCACTCTATAACAACAACAACATTATTCGTTAAGGAGTGCATTCCGATGAATGATTTTAATAGAATATCTTTTACTGATAAATTAACTCGTTATACATATGGAAAATAACATTATACAATTACTTAATATAATTATTGACTATACGCAATTAAATACATTTTAATAGGTATTGGTGAACACTATAGGATTAAAATAGGTTTGTGCGATTAATTTTATGAGAAGGATCAAATATCCACACATTATAGTGGTAAATTCATAGTTAATACATAATGCAATACGTTATTCAAGTTAAATACGTCAAAAGTATATTTAAAAGGATCTCTTATTTAATTTTACTCATATAATACACGTATGGTAAGACCAGAATAAATTTTTGATAATTATAAATCAGTGCAGAAGGCAACGGAAAACCACTGCACAGTAAAAATCCTTCCAAAGTAACACCTTCTTCTAGGTGCAAACCAACCTTCGGGTTGATGACCCTAAGAAGAAGAAGAATAAATAATTGTTATTATGTTTTAAATTGTTTCATCATAATATGCAATCAAATTTAATTTCTTTCTATCAATTCTTTAATCAATATAATTCTCACTCGTCAAAACAATATATGATCTAATTATGCTTATTGTACCTAATAATTAATAATTGAATTAATGAAACGAATAATAAAAACAATTAATTTAACAATAGACCATCCAACTCAAACATGGACCAAACCATAGAAATGATTAAATATCAGACATATAAAATACTAATAAACAATTAAAACTACAGAGATAAAAACACAATCAAACGTAAATTTTAATTTTCGATACTTTTTGAGATTTGAGAAAAATCGGGTAAAAAAACATACCTGCACCATAAGAATATTAAACATTTTTGGAATAATTCAAGAAAAAATACTATCACACATACAATCAAAATTCAAATAACAAACAATTAAAAACACAAAAAAAAACTTACCACTCACTAAACAAATAAATCGACTGACATTCAAATTGAAATGAAGAACATAAATGTATTCACAATGTAGAAGAAGAATAACATCGACCAACACCTTAGTTTCGAATCTTTTTGAAACGTCAAGTCTTTTCACTTCTACGTGAATATGTATAAACAACTGTTTTCGAATCATTTCGAAGAAAAAACATTTTCAAACGAAATTCAATTTGAAGTGAAGAACATTAATGTATACACTATTTTGAAGTAGAATAACATCAACCGACAACTTACAATCGAATCTTTTTGAAACTACGAGTATTTTCACTTCTACGTGAAAATGAGTAAACAACTGTTTCGAATCGTTTGGAAGAAAAAAAAATTTTCGAACGAAATTCAATTTGAAGTGAAGAACATTAATGTATAAACAATGTTGAAGTAGAATAACATCGACCGACACCTTTGTTTCGAATCTTTTTGAAACTTCGAGTCTTTTCACTTCTACGTGAATATGAGTAAACAACTGTTTCGAATCGTTTGGATGAGAAAAATTTTTCGAACGAAATTCAATTTGAAGTGAAGAACATTAATGTATACACTATGTTGAAGTAGAATAACATCGACCGACACCTTTGTTTCGAATCTTTTGGAAACTTCGAGTCTTTTCACTTCCACGTGAATATGAGTAAACAACAACTGTTTCGAATCGTTTTGAAGAAAAAAAATTTTTCGAACGAAATTCAATTTGAAGTGAAGAACATTAATGTATACACTATGTTGAAGTAGAATAACATCGACCGACACCTTTGTTTCGAATCTTTTGGAAACTTCGAGTCTTTTCACTTCCACGGGAATATGAGTAAACAACAACTGTTTCTAATCGTTTTGAAGAAAAAAAATTTTCGAACGAAATTCAATTTGAAGTGAAGAACATTAATGTATACTCTTTGTTGAAGTAGAAAATCATCGACCGACACCATTGTTTCGAATCTTTTGGAAACTTCGAGTCTTTTCACTTCCACGTGAATATGAGTAAACAACTGTTTCGAATCGTTTGGAAGAAAAAAATTTTTCGAACGAAATTCAATTTGAAGTGAAGAACATTAATGTATACACTATGTTAAAGTAGAATACCATAGACCGACACCTTTGTTTCGAATCTTTTGGAAACTTCGAGTCTTTTCACTTCCACGTGAATATGAGTAAACAACTGTTTCGAATCGTTTGGAAGAAAAAAAAAATTTCGAACGAAATTCAATTTGAAGTGAAGAACATTAATGTATACACTATGTTGAAGTAGAATAACATCGACCGACACCTTTGTTTCGAATCTTTTGGAAACATCGAGTCTTTTCACTTCCACGTGAATATGAGTAAACAACAACTGTTTCGAATCGTTTTGAAGAAAAAAAATTTTTCGAACGAAATTCAATTTGAAGTGAAGAACATTAATGTATACACTATGTTGAAGTAGAATAACATAGACCGACACCTTTGTTTCGAATCTTTTGGAAACTTCGAGTCTTTTCACTTCCACGTGAATATGAGTAAACAACAGTTTGGAATCGTTCTGAAGAAAAAAAATTTTTCGAACGAAATACAATTTGAAGTGCAGAACATTAATGTAACACTATGTTGAAGTAGAATAACATCGAACGACACCTTACTTTCGAATCTTTTTGAAACTTCGAGTCTTTTCACTTCCACGTGAATATGAGAAAACAACTGTTTCGAATCGTTTGGAAGAAAAAAAAATTTTTGAACGAAATTCAATTTGAAGTGAAGAACATTATTGTATACACTATGTTAAAGTAGAATACCATAGACCGACACCTTTGTTTCGAATCTTTTGGAAACTTTGAGTCTTTTCACTTCCACGTGAATATGAGTAAACAACTGTTTCGAATCGTTTTGAAGAAAAAAAATTTTTCGAACGAAATTCAATTTGAAGTGAAGAACATTAATGTATACACTATGTTGAAGTAGAATAACATCGAACGACACCTTACTTTCGAATCTTTTTGAAACTTCGAGTCTTTTCACTTCCACGTGAATATGAGAAAACAACTGTTTCGAATCGTTTGGAAGAAAAAAAAATTTTTGAACGAAATTCAATTTGAAGTGAAGAACATTATTGTATACACTATGTTAAAGTAGAATACCATAGACCGACACCTTTGTTTCGAATCTTTTGGAAACTTTGAGTCTTTTCACTTCCACGTGAATATGAGTAAAAAACTGTTACGAATCGTTTGGAAGAAAAAAAAATTTTCGAACGAAATTCAATTTGAAGTGAAGAACATTAATGTATACACTATGTTGAAGTAGAATAACATTGAACGACACCTTACTTTCGAATCTTTTTGAAACTTCTAGTCTTTTCACTTCCACGTGAATATGAGAAAACAACTGTTTCGAATCGTTTGGAAGAAAAAAAAATTTTTGAACGAAATTCAATCTGAAGTGAAGAACATTAGTGTAAACACTATGTTTAAGTAGAATAACATCGAACGACACCTTACTTTCGAATCTTTTTGAAACTTCGAGTCTTTTCAATTCTACGTGTATATGAGTAAACAACTGTCTCGAATCGTTTTGAAGAAAAAAATTTTTCGAACGAAATTCAATTTGAAGTGAAGAACATTAGTGTATACACTATGTTGAAGTAGAATAACACCGAACGACACCTTACTTTCGAATCTTTTTGAAACTTCGAGTCTTTTCAATTCTACGTGAATATGAGTAAACAACTGTCTTGAATCGTTTTGAAGAAAAAAAATTTTTCGAACGAAATTCAATTTGAAGTGAAGAACATTAGTGTATACACTATGTTGAAGTAGAATAACATCGAACGACACCTTACTTTCGAATCTTTTTGAAACTTCGAGTCTTTTCAATTCTACGTGAATATGAGTAAACAACTGTTTCGAATCGTTTTGAAGAAAAAAATTTTTCGAACGAAATTCAATTTGAAGTGAAGAACATTAGTGTATACACTATGTTGAATTAGAATAACATCGAACGACACCTTACTTTCGAATCTTTTTGAAACTTCGAGTCTTTTCAATTCTACGTGTATATGAGTAAACAACTGTCTTGAATCGTTTTGAAGAAAAAAATTTTTCGAACGAAATTCAATTTGAAGTGAAGAACATTAGTGTATACACTATGTTGAAGTAGAATAACATCGAACGACACCTTTGATTCGAATCTTTTGGAAACTTCGAGTCTTTTCAATTCTACGTGAATATGAGTAAACAACTGTTTCGAATCGTTTTGAAGAAAAAAAATTTTTCGAACGTAATTCAATTTGAAGTGAAGAACATTGTTGTATACACTATGTTGAAGTAGAATAACATCGAACGACACCTTACTTTCGAATCTTTTTGAAACTTCGAGTTTATTAAATTCTACGTGTATATGAGTAAACAACTGTTTCGAATCGTTTGGAAGAAAAAAAAATTTTCGAACGAAATTCAATTTGAAGTGAAGAACATTAATGTATAAACAATGTTGAAGTAGAATAACATCGACCGACACCTTTGTTTCGAATCTTTTTGAAACTTCGAGTCTTTTCACTTCTACGTGAATATGAGTAAACAACTGTTTCGAATCGTTTGGATGAGAAAAATTTTTCGAACGAAATTCAATTTGAAGTGAAGAACGTTAATGTATACACTATGTTGAAGTAGAATAACATCGACCGACACCTTTGTTTCGAATCTTTTGGAAACTTCGAGTCTTTTCACTTCCACGTGAATATGAGTAAACAACAACTGTTTCGAATCGTTTTGAAGAAAAAAAATTTTTCGAACGAAATTCAATTTGAAGTGAAGAACATTAATGTATACACTATGTTGAAGTAGAATAACATCGACCGACACCTTTGTTTCGAATCTTTTGGAAACTTCGAGTCTTTTCACTTCCACGTGAATATGAATAAACAACTGTTTCGAATCGTTTGGAAGAAAAAAAAAATTTCGAACGAAATTCAATTTGAAGTGAAGAACATTAATGTATACTCTTTGTTGAAGTAGAAAATCATCGACCGACACCATTGTTTCGAATCTTTTGGAAACTTCGAGTCTTTTCACTTCCACGTGAATATGAATAAACAACTGTTTCGAATCGTTTGGAAGAAAAAATTTTTTCGAACGAAATTCAATTTGAAGTGAAGAACATTAATGTATACACTATGTTGAAGTAGAATACCATAGACCGACACCTTTGTTTCGAATCTTTTGGAAACTTCGAGACTTTTCACTTCCACGTGAATATGAGTAAACAACTGTTTCGAATCGTTTTGAAGAAAAAAAAAATTTCGAACGAAATTCAATTTGAAGTGAAGAACATTAATGTATACACTATGTTGAAGTAGAATAGCATCGACCGACACCTTTGTTTCGAATCTTTTGGAAACATCGAGTCTTTTCACTTCCACGTGAATATGAGTAAACAACAACTGTTTCGAATCGTTTTGAAGAAAAAAAATTTTTCGAACGAAATTCAATTTGAAGTGAAGAACATTAATGTATACACTATGTTGAAGTAGAATAACATAGACCGACACCTTTGTTTCGAATCTTTTGGAAACTTCGAGTCTTTTCACTTCCACGTGAATATGAGTAAACAACAGTTGGAATCGTTCTGAAGAAAAA